>JXCR01027773.1:284453-307775 GCA_002079205.1 Phalaenopsis hybrid cultivar
CCCAAACCTTTTGTAGTTCCTCCTACTGAGAAAACAAGCATGTTGGTATAAATGAGGGAGCCAATGCCAATAGGATTCTTCATCTGAATATAATAATTTAAAGTGGCTCTCTCACGAGTTACTTGGCTAAAATGGTTGGTAGGCAGTAATTTACCAGAGATGAAATAGTGCAGGCTTGAGAATGAACATTAAGTTTTGAAAAAAAAAGGTCACCCGTCACCCATTCTTAATCTTCCAAACTTCATTTCCATCAGAAAAAAATCCCATAATCTCATCTAATTGATCATCAGTAGGATGGAACACAAAAAAGAAGCAGGTAGGAACACTGTGCAGTTTGCATGTGGTTAATCCGAACAAAACTAATATCTAGGTATTGCCCATACACATAAACCAAATCATCTGATTCATTTGGCAAGTTGGCATAAAATTTTTGAACAACATAAATCATACATACGACAGTGAAATAACAAAAGTGTTCCCAATGTCGCTCCACAATCAAGAACTCAATAGTTTTGTCAGAACGTACAAAACTGTGTTATGCAATCACTTCCTTTAATTGCTTATCAGCATATATGTCCCATGCCCTTGCACTGACAAACTTATCAAAATCAAAAGTTGCATTTTCCTTGTCTCTCTTCATTTTTAGGAACCATGTGTAATCTAAAAATTTTCAAGATAAATTCTAAAAATCACAAACTCAACTTCAAAAGGCTCCTAAAATACAGTCTAAACATAAATAATCATTCAATAATGGATTTCACACTATTTTCAACAAATCTTCTAATTTTCAGCTTAATCCACAATGTGGGTGAAATTCATTGTCAAATCAAAATTTTTCAAAATTAGGGAGAAGATCTTACCCAGAGATGAAGGNCCCTAAATACAATCAACCTTTGGAGGATTTCTATTTGATTTGCAGTGAACATGGATGCTACACTAGAGCGGTTCATACCAAAGAGCTCAGAAGAATACATGGAAGCCATGGCTGACAAATAAAGTAAAAGAGGAAAAATACGAACACTAAGGGGAGAGATGTATCACTCGGAGAAAGAAACAACAAAGTAGGGTTTTGACGAGCCCATTAAAATTACTTATAATACAAGGAAAAATTCAAAATAGTGCAAGGGCATAAAAGTTATTTTAGGGTTTGGAACCGCGAAAATGAATTCAAATCAAACACACATTAAGAAATGCAAAAATAAAAAAATTTCATTTCAATTAAAATATTAACCATTACATATTCAAATCCACCCAATTATAACTTATCAAATGGAGAGGAAGTATTTAATAAATCCATTAGTTGCTGCCTCAGACGAGACAGAACCTAGCTAAGACAATCGCTTGTACACTAACTCCCCCTACTTAGATCCATTATACAGAGTAGTAATAAGAGAAGGGTATCCCAAACCTTTTGTAGTTCCTCCTACTGAGGAAACAAGCATGTTGGTATAAATGAGGGAGCCAATGCCAATAGGATTCTTCATCTGAATATAATAATTTAAAGTGGCTCTCTCACGAGTTACCTGACTAAAATGGTTGGTAGGCAGTAATTTACCAGAGATGAAATAGTGCAGGCTTGAGAATGAACATTAAGTTTTGAAAAAAAAAAGTCACCCGTCGCCCATTCTTAATCTTCCAAACTTCATTTCCATCGGAAAAAAAATCCCATAATCTCATCTAATTGTTCATCAGTAGGATGGAACACAAAAAAGAAGCAGGTAGGAACACTGTGCAGTTTGCATATGTGGTTAATCCGAACAAAACTAATATCTAGGTATTGCCCATACACATAAACCAAATCATCTGATTCATTTGGCAAGTTGGCATAAAATTCTTGAACAACATAAATCATACATACGACAGTGAAATAACAAAAGTGTTCCCAATGTCGCTCCACAATCAAGAACTCAATAGTTTTGTCAGAACGTACAAAACTGTGTTATGCAATCACTTCCTTTAATTGCTTATCAGCATATATGTCCCATGCCCTTGCACCGACAAACTTATCAAAATCAAAAGTTGCATTTTCCTTGTCTCTCTTCATTTTAGGAACCATGTGTAATCTAAAAATTTTTAAGATAAATTCTAAAAATCACAAACTCAACTTCAGAAGGCTCCTAAAATACAGTCTAAACATAAATAATCATTCAACAATGGATTTCACATTATTTTCAACAAATCTTCTAATTTTCAGCCTAATCCATAATGTGGGTGAAATTCATTGTCAAATCAAAATTTTTCAAAATTAGGGAGAAGATCTTACCCAGAGATGAAGGAATCCCAAGTTTGGAAGCCTATCTCCAAGCCAATCAAGCAGAAATTGAAACCCTAGGGGAGAAAAAAAAGCAAAAAATGGAGGAAGGAGACAAACCAAGGGTAAAAATGGCAAAATTTGTGGGTCAAGCACTTAAAATGACTCACGGGTTAATTCAGCGCTATAACTTCGGTTAGTGGAACTATAGCGCCATGCATAGCCTGATGAATAGTGCTATAGCTCCAAAATAGTGCTATAGTGCCAAGAAGTGGCACTATGACACCGTTCATACTCATCTAGATTTCAAAAAAAAAATTATATTTGAAAAGGAAATAGAAAATCTAGGATACAACAAGGCTATTTTTCAAATTTTAATGGTCAATTTTATAATTATTGAGTTCATTGCCAGTCTAAAATTTCAAATTCACATATTCTAATTCGATTACATAAAGTCACTTTTTCACAACACAACATAACATTTNGAACCAAGGGTAAAAATGGCAAAATTCGTGGGTCCAAGCACTTAAAATGACTCACGGGTTAATTCGGCGCTATAACGTCGGTTAGTGGCGCTGCATAGCCTGAGGAATAGTGTTATAGCTCCAAAATAGTGTTATAGTGCCAAGAGGTGGCACTATGACACCGTTCATACTCATCTAGATTTCAAAAAAAAATTATATTTGAAAAGGAAATAGAAAATCTAGGATACAATAAGGCTATTTTTCAAATTTTAATGGTCAATTTTATAATTATTGAGTTCATTGCCAATCTAAAATTTCAAATTCACATATTCTAATTCGATTACATAAAGTCACTTTTTCACAACACAACATAACATTTTCTTACATTAATAATAAGTTCAATACAAACAAAACAAACACAAAGACATCACTTAGATGTTCATACAACAACGATAATACAAACCACACTAAGTCTTGAAACGAATACTGTAGACACAACACATGAAATTACTAACATATAAAATAGAAATATCCATATAAAAATAACCTTTAGGACCACTTCTGATCAGTGGTGATATTCTCCATTCCGCTCACAAAGCAATTTTGATTGTAGCAATGGTAGAAAGAAGCACGAGGAAATTCCTTAGCAAACTTATCATCGATCCACTTTTTGGTGCTATATATAGTCATTTGACTATCTTGGAAGCACGCTAAAATTATTGCATTGCAGTTTCAACTGCTAATCTATATGCTTGTAATGATGGGACAACTTTTCAACCTTTGAATGCAGAAGGGAAATCTCACCTTCAATCTTCTCAAGTTTTTTCATGAGGCGCTCCAAACTCACTGTGAGGTATCCATTGAAATATACTTGAACATCCTTATGCACCAACTTCTTTTTAAAATCCGCCATCGACATTGCTCTCCATGATCCATTAAATGAAATTTCCACTCTCAAATCTCTTTAAAATACTTAGGAATGTCAAAGGGACACTTCAAATCCCATCCTAGGCAATTTTATATAGAGGAAGAAGAAGAGAAATTGAATTTTTTGTGTCTTAGAGGAGTTATTAGAACTGTGGCGCTCTATAGTTCCTGATCTGGTGCTATAGCGCCAAACCAACATACTTAACTCTCAAATTTCTTTTTTCCACCCTTCAAGTCCTTTAATATAATAATGTTTTGTGCCAACAAAATCGTATAAGACTCATAATTACCATATATAATTTATCGCAATAATTCAAATTTAAATCACACTGATAACTATGGGTTGCCTCCCACAAAATGCTTGGCTTAACGTCATCAACCCAACATAACCATTGTTTTACTTAGGTCAGACCCAACATTAGGATCTCTTCAAATGTAGGACCCTATCCACTCATGTAAGCTTTTGATATGTGTCCATTTAACTTAATCACTCTCCCAATTTTTGGATCTTAAAGATCAACTACTCCATATGGATATACTTTTACCACAATAAATGGTCAGGACCACCTGGATTTAAGTTTTCCTGGAAATAATTTCAATCTCGAATTATAAAGCAATACTTCTTGCCCATGTTGAAAATGTTTTTTCAAAATTTTATGATCATGCCTAAATGTTGTTTTCTCTTTATAAAATTTGGTATTTTGATAAGCTTCATTCCTCAATTCATCAAGCTCACTTTATTGCAGTAATCACTTATATCCAGCATCTTTCAAATTATAATTAAACTCTTTAATTGCTTAGTAAGTTTTTTGTTCCAACTCAACTAGCAAGTGACAAGCTTTTTCAAATATGAGTTTATATAGTTTCATTCCTATAGATGTTTTATAAGCAGTCATATAAACCCATAAATCATTATCAAGTCTAGCAGACCAATTTGTCCTTTTAGGATTTACTATTTTTTCTGTTTTTTTTTTATTTCTTGATTGGATACTTCTGGTAAACTACTGGTTTGAGGATGATAAGTTATAGTAATTCAATGTTTAATCCCAAATTTTTGAGTTAATGTTTCTATCATTTTATTCCTAAAATGACTTCCCCCATCTGTAATGATAACTCGTGACATTTCAAATCTTGAGAAAATATTCTTTCTTAAAAATTTTTCTACACTTTTATCATCACAGCGAGAAAAAGCAACTGCCTCAATCCATTTAGAAACGAAATCCACAGCTTTAAAATATAAATTTTTCCAAAAGATGGTACAAATTGTCTCATGAAATCTAATAACCAAACATCAAAGATTTCAACCTCAAGAGTAAAATTTAGGGGCATCTCATCTCTTTTAGAAATATTGTCTACTCTCTGCATCGATCACATATTTTTATATAATTATTAACATCTCTAAATAAAACAGGCTAATAAAATCCAGATTCTAAAATCTTAAATGCAGTTTTATCCACTCCAAAATGCCCCCCAAAGTTTGATTTATGACATTTTTGAACAATTTATTGAGTTTCTTCTAGTGGTACACATTTTCAAATAATTAAGTCCTAGCATTGTTTATATAAATAAGAGTCATCTCATAAGAAAAATTTTGAATCATAAATGAACTTCTTAATTTGATGACTATCTAATCCGTAAGGTAAAATATTACTAACGAAGTGATCTCGCGAGATTTAAAAGCTACTCTCTTGATATGTTTTTCTTTTTATTTATGAAGAATCATCAAGTAACTATGTTTTGATTCATTTTATATCTGTTAAATAGGCAAAAAAACATCAGGTGCTAAAGGGGATCACTTAAAGGAGGCTTCAAACATTAATAAATCCTTATCAACACTTGGGTATGCAACATGCATGATGCATTTATTTTTCTTTTCCTTTGTACATAGAACTTTCTTTATTTTTAATAATTACGATTGTATGAGCATTTGTTGGATTTGCAGGCATGAAATAATGGTTTTAGCTGATTTAGCAGATGGAAGGCAAAGACATGTTCCTTACAGAGATTCATGACTAATATTTCTTCTTCAAGTCAGAATTAGTTTTGAGTTGACATTTTATTTCATGTTTTTTATGGGCCTTTACAAACATAATAGTACATTTGAAATTCAGGCCCTAAATGTAAATACAAAATATTCAAGTGATATGTATGTAATTTTTTTTTATATTATCATAACAGATATAACACTTCCCAATTGCTTGATGATATTAACTATTTCATGCAAAGATTATTTGCTTGAATATTTGGATGTAATGATCAAATGATGCTTTTGTTGAAGTTCTAATTCAATTTCAATGATATTTACTGTTTTTGGTAATTTGAGAATTAATAATTAGAAATATATTTAATAATTCAAAGTATACAAACAAATCTATAAATTTTCAAACAATTCGAACATTTGAAACAAATCAAACAAATTGAACATTTCAAATAAATCGAACAATTCGACTAATTCGAGCAATTCAAACAATTCAAACACTTCAGATTATTTAAAAAATTCAAACATTTCGAACAATTTGAATTAATTTTGAACAAATTGAATTGAACACAGACAACAACTTCACGAACAATTTCGAACACGAGCATATTTCAAACACACCTATTTTCAAACAAACCAAACATGAACACTGGCTTTGTTCATTCATGTTCAGTTCATTTACATCCCTAATTCAAATCATACTTAAAACGTTCATCTCTGTCCCCCTATGACAGAGCAATCTGAGCTATCAATGGTTAAAAGCCATGGCTTTTCAACATGTCCTTCCGAAAAATGAGTGATGTGCGATTGCAGGCTCTCATTCTCCCCCTGCTTAGTATGTAGCTGAGCCTATGTTTCCTTTATCGGTTTCTTCATATTGGCGAAGTGCGACAGAAAAAGCTTTCTAAATTCAACAAACATCAGAATGATTCCGGTCAACAGAGCAAGGAACCAATGAAGGGCTGAATCCTTGAGTATTGTAAAGGAGCAACAACACTTCATGGCGTCGTCAATCTATAAGATACCGACTGATGATTTAAAGAATGTCCGGTGGTCAATCATATCACTTTTTACCTTATAAGGGTCCAAATGGGGGATTTTCAACTTTGTTGATGGGATGACCTCCAAGATCCGTCAAGTGAAGGCACTATCAAGGGAAGGCCAGATCAGTACGTTGACACGATCTACCCGAAGTCTCACCATTGGCGTAGATCTGTTACTGGCAAGTTGTGGGGACACCCCTTTCCCTTCAATTTTTTGATCGCTTACGTGTTTGATCAGCGCTAACAGGTGCTCCAAGAAAACACTCTGAGGTCGAGTTCCCTGAAATTCAGCCCTTGGGAGTACATACTATTCATTCTTTTGCAAGATTGCATGTTAAAGGGCCTCGACATCAATAAATATCACAATTCTTGAACCTGTCGTTGTATCTCTGGATTCATAGATTCCCTGTTAAATTCCATCGTTGTTGGGTCTCGTAATGCAATTCTTCTTCGCAATTGGCTCTGCATCTCGTCTGTGGCATACCCATGCTCACCATATAACATTTTAGGATGTTGAATCCTTGATTATTTTCTTGTGGAACACGCCTCACGAGCTAGAGCATATAGAAGAAAAGCGTGTGATTGAGAGAGCGAGAGTGAGAGAGCTAAAAAAATGTAAGAGAATATTCAAATGCCAGAATTTCCCAAAATGAAGATCTAAATGTCATTTTGTTGATGTCGTGACCTCCTATTTATAGGGGTTTGAGAATACAAGAATATGTAAGAAAAGAGCAATTTTTCATAACTGTCTGAATTCAAATTACATGGTGATGAAAATAAAGGCGACATGGGATCAACCGCCCAAAGCCTTGAGGTTGGCCGGCTATGTCGGTCGTCCGCCTTGTGTATGTATTGATCGATCACATATTCTTCTTGGCAATTTGGTTGTTTGACTAGGGTGCACAGACCTTTGCTAGCACTTTCATGATCGGTAGACACATCGATCGACATATTTTGCTTGATAAAAGTTTTGGTTGGTCAGTCAATTTTGACGATCGCCTGAGATATAGAGTCGATCGACTGTTTGGAGCAGAGTTTTCTGCTCTATTGCCTTGCTTTGTTTGTGTGTGTCTACTTTTAGCCGTCTGATTCCTTCAAGATTTGTGCTGAAATTTTTGTGGTATACATTATTATTAATCTTCTAAAAGTGAAATATGTCTTTTAAATATTATAAATGTAAAGATAAATTTATAATATTAGATTAATAATTGCATAAGAATGGTGTGATACGTATGAAAATTTTAATGCTTCATCAATTAAGCAAAAATAATCGTCCTCTGAATTAAACTTCATGAATTAGGTATTTTTAGCTCATAAAGGAGAAATATTTGCATACATCTAACGTACGCATAGCTGCGTACGTCGGTATGTTACATAAGGGGTATTGAGGGTTATATTAGAGTTGTACCTCTGTAACCTCTTGTAACGTACCTGTAACTAGTATGTTATGCGCTTCTATTTCACATATTTGTAAGTTACTGATATGTTATAGATAGGTTGCAGAGATATAATATAGATATATAACCCTTCAATATACTTCCTATAACTTATCTTAAGTTGGATAATATTTCTGGCCAGGAAGGGTTGTAAATTTTCGTGGCACGAAGGGCTAATATCGTTGTTGATGAAATGGAACGTAATTCAAATCGACCGATCAAATACTGCCCGAATTAAAAATTAGGTTTTGGGACGAGACAAAGCATCTTCGCCTAACATCTTCGACCGGTATTCTCATCCAAGAAGTGATAATCGTCTTCTGCTTCTTGGATCGGCTTCTTAGTTCTGCCCTTTCATCGCACCAGTTATCTTGCTTCGTTTTCAAGTAATCCTTAGACTTCCCGTTCGCTGCGCTGTTGTCTGCTTTTTCTTAGGAGGCTAATCCTCGCCACCTGTTTGATCATGGCTGTGGNGTTCATTTACACCACTAATTCAAATCATACTTAAAACGTTCATCTCTGACCCGCTATGACAAAGCAGTCTGAGCTATCAATTGTTAAAAGCCATGGCTTTTCAACATCTCCTTCCGAAAAATGAGTGATGTGCGACCACAGGCTCGCATTCTCCCCCTGCTTAATCTGTAGCTGAGCCCATGTTTCCTTTATTAGTTTCTTCATATTGGCGAAGTGCGACAGAAAAAAACTTTCTAAATTCAATAAACATCATAATGATTCCGGTCAACAGAGCATGGAACCAACGAAGGGCTGAATCCTTGAGTATTGTGAAGGAGCGACAACACTTCATGGCGTCGTCGATTTGTAAGATACCGACTGATGATTTAAAGAATGTCTGGTGGTCTATCAGATCACTTTTTACCTTATAAGGGTCCAGATGGGGGATTTTCATCTTTGTTGATGGGATGACCTCCAAGATCCGTCGAGTGAAGGCACTATCAGGGGAAGGCCAGATCAGTTCGTTGACACGATCTACTCGAAGTCTCACCATCGACATATATCTGTTACTGGCAAGTTGTGGGGACACCCCTTCCCCTTCGATTGTTTGATCGCTGACGTGTTTAATCAGCGCTAACAGGTGCTTCAAGAAAACACTCTGAAGTGGAGTTCTCTAAGATTCAACCCTTGAGAGTACATATTATTCATTCTTTTGCAAGATTGCTTGTCAAAGGGCCTCGACATCAATAGATCTCACAATTCTTGAACCTGTTTTTGGATCTCTGGATTCATAGATTCCCTGTTAAATTCCATCGTGGTTAGGTCTTCGTAATGCAATTCTTCTTCGTAATTGGCTTTGCCTCTCGTCTGTGGCATACCCATGCTCACCATATAACCTTTTAGGATGTTGAATCCTTGATTGTTTTCTTGTGGAACACGCCTCACGGGCTAGAGCATAGAGAAGAAAAGTGTGTGATTGAGGGAGCGAGAGTGAGAGAGCTAAAAAAATGTAAGAGATATTCAAATGTCAGAATTTCCCAAAGTGAAGATCTAAATTTCCTTTTGTTGATGTCGTGACCTCCTGTTTATAGGAGTCTGAGAATACAAGTATATGTAAGAAAAGAGCAATTTTCATAACTGTCTGAATTCAAATTACATGTTGATGAAAATAAAGGCGACATATGATCAACCGTCCAAAGCCTTGAGGTTGGTTGGCTATGTCGGTCGTCCGCCGTGTGTAGGTATCGATGGATCACATCTTCTTGGCAATTTGGTTGTTTGACCAGGGTGAACAAACCTTTGCTAGCAGTTTCATGATCGGTAGACACGTCGGTCGACATATTCTGCTTGATAAAAGTTTTGGTTGGTCGTTCAATTTTGACGGTCGCCTGAAATATAGAGTCAATCGACTGTTTGGAGCAGAGTTTTCTGCTCTGTTGTCTAGTGCTTTGTTTGCGTGTCTCTACTTTTAGCCGTCTGATTCCTTCAAGATTCGTGCTGGAATTTCCGTGGTATACATTTTTATTAATTTTCTAAAAGTGAAATATATCTTTTAACACTTAAATATTATAAATATAAATATAAAATTTATAATATTAGATAAATAATTGCATAAGAATGGTGTGATACGTATGAAAATTTTAATGCTTCATCAATTAAGCGAAAATAATCGTCTCCTGAATTAAGCTTCATGAACTAGGTATTTTATTAGCTCATAAAGGAGAAATATTTGCGTACATCTAATGTATGCAGAGCTGTGTACGTCGGTAGGTTACAGAAAGGATATTGAGGGTTATATCAGAGTTATACCCCCTGTAACCTCTTATAATCTACCTGAAATTAATAAATCTCACGCTTCTATTTTACATATTTGTAAGTTACTGATATGTTACAGGTATATTACAAAGAGATTATATGAAATATAATACAAATATAACCCTTCAATATCTTTTATGTAACTTACCCTAAGTTCATAATATTTCTCAGGAAGGGTTCTAAAATTTCGTGGCACAAAAGTATANAGTTATATCAGAGTTATACCCCCTGTAACCTCTTATAACCTACCTGAAACTAATAAATTTCACGCTTCTATTTTATATATTTGTAAGTTACTGATATGTTACAAGTATATTACAGAGAGATTATATGAAATATAATACAAATATAACCCTTCAATATGTTTTATGTAACTTACCCTAAGTTCATAATATTTCTCAGGAAGGGTTCTAAAATTTCGTGGCACAAAAGTATAACATCGTTGATGAAATGGAACGTAATTCAAATCGACCGATCAAATACTGCCCGAATTAAATATTAGGTTTTGGGACGAGACAAAGCATCTTCGCCTAACATCTTCGCCTAACATCTTCCCCCGGTATTCTCATCCAAGAAGTGATAATCGTCTTCTGCTTCTCTGATCGTCTTCTTAGTTCTGCTATTTCATCGCACCAGTTATCTTGCTTCGTTTTCAAGTAATCCTTAGACTACCCGTTCGCTGCGCTGTTGTCTGCTTTTTCTTAGGAGGCTAATCCTCGCCACCTGTTTGATCATGGCTGTGNACCCGGTATTCTCATCCAAGAAGTGATAATCGTCTTCTGCTTCTCTGATCGTTTTCTTAGTTCTGCTCTTTCATCGCACCAGTTATCTTGCTTCGTTTTCAAGTAATCCTTAGACCACCCGTTCGCTGCGCTGTTGTCTGCTTTTTCTTAGGAGGCTAATCCTCGCCACCTGTTTGATCATGGCTGTGGTGAGCTCGGCGAGCGGGCTGCTAGCCATGCTGAACGAGGAACATCCTGCCCTCAAGCTCCACGCTCTGCATAAGCTCAATTCCCTCGTTAATCTTTTCTGGCCCGAAATCTCGACCAGCGTCCCTACAATGTGAGTTTTAAACCTAGTTCTCCATCAAACAGTTTTTTCTTCTCCTACCTGAATTAGGGTTTTGGGGTCGACGGTATTCACCAGTTGGGCTCATGCGAATNCTCCCTCGTCAATCTTTTCTGGCCCGAAATCTCAACCAGCGTCCCTACAATGTGAGTTTTAAACCTAGTTTTCCATCATACAGTTTTTTCTTCTCCTACCTGAATTAGGGTTTTGGGGTCGACGGTATTCACCAGTTGGGCTCATGCGAATAAAGATGTGTAGAAATTGTGGTCATGCTTCAATGTTCTGTTGACTTGATTTGTTTATTTTCAATTTTTTTTTTCTGTGATAATGTTTAGAAGCCCAGATCGCAGTCGATCCGAAACATTTTCTATGTGTGAATAAAAGGTTCATGTTAGCTACTGTATTAAGTAGACGCTGACACCTAATGCTAGATCTACTCCATTGGAAAGAGCAGGGCTTCGCCTAATCTTTTCAATTTGGCTATCAGAAGTAATTTTTTTCTTAATTTGCAGTGAAAGCTTATACGAAGACGAGGAGTTTGAACAGAGGCAGCTTGCTGCGCTGGTTGTTTCCAAGGTATTATATTTTTTTATTTTGACAATTATTTAGGCTGGTTAAAGTCCCGTAATAGCGATTCGACAATTGTTTGTTTGCTATTCTCTGAGATTAGGTATTTTATTATCTTGGCGAGCTTAATGACTCATTGTCGTATGCCCTTGGTGCTGGTCCGATGTTTGATGTTTCTGAAGATTCTGACTATGCTCATACCCTCCTTGGTATGAGCTATTTCTCGTGTTCTGCATCGATGCTACTTTCTATTGCAAACTGCCATTTCTTTTCCTTTGTGTAATTTTGTTTTTTGTTTTTTTTGGCAGCCAAAGCCCTCGATGAGTATGCAATTCTGAAATCAAAAAGTACTAAAACTGGTGAAGAAGGTGCAGCGATCGATCCTAGATTGGAAGCAATAGTAGAAAGAATGTTGGACAAGTATGCCACGTAAAATTCCTGGCTATAAATCCATTTTTATAATGTTCATAAATCATAATTCCTTACTGCAGGTGTATTATGGATGGAAAATATCAGCAGGCCATGGGCATAGCTATTGAATGTAGGAGGTTGGATAAGTTAGAGGAGGCAATTACTAGGAGCGAAAATGTTCATGGTGCTCTTTCGTACTGCATCAACCTTTCACATTCTTTCGTTTATCACAGGGAATACCGATGTGAGGCAAGTAGCCCTGATTCCGATGACTTCAGTTTTCAGTTTTTTTTATTAATTTATGGTGTTCATAATTACTTGGGAATAAGAAAAAGAAATACCGTTAAATTGAATAATGTAGCTTGCTTAATAACCTTGTATATCGGATATGTATATTTGGTTTCTTTTAGTGGTGCATGCACTCATGGGCAGGTTGAGTTGCTTTACGTCACTTTAATTTTGGTGCTTTTATGTACTTCTCAATGTATAGGGTAGTTAAAGATGTGTGTGCAGGACAGATTTCACTAATGCAAATCTTGGATGAGATGTGCAAAGAACACATAGAATATTCAAATTTACAGTTCTTTGAAGTTATTTTTAGCAAATATTGTTTTCTTTTGTTGCAAAACCAGGTAACACCCTCTTTTATTTCATTCATTCCCAAAGAGAATATAGAAGTTTCAAAATCTGAAATTCTTCAAGAAAATTGAATACACATATAAAATTATGCAGCGGTTAAGACTTGAGAATCACATCAAAAAAATGAGAGCCAATATGGATCAAAATTTACAAAGTCCTATAATTCTTACAAACCAATCAATAATATTTTAGACAAAAGAACAATGATAGAAATTGCCTATTGGAAGATTCAATTTTTTAAGTCAGTAGAAGGGAAATTGTCATCAAGAATTGCAGAGTTCTTGATGACTCCATGTCCAAACTCATACACAATAGTTGAGAATAAAACTAAAATTTTATCAACTCTTCGTTGAATTTTACCTAAGGGGTCTTATGTATAACTCAAAAAAATACAAAAAAAATGCATGAACTCCTAAAAATTTGGCCTAATATTTCAAGTTTCAGTACAATACACTTCGATTCCAGCAAGAACTTGTTTTAACCTTAGCTTTTGCAAAAGTTGTAAGTTTTCCCTTCAAAACTTGTTCCAATTGGAAAGCTTTGCATGTATAATAATGCAGAAGCTAATAGTTACCCGATGAACTGCATATCCATACCTGCTAATACCCCGATACCACATGAGCATGTATATCTTGGTGACAAGGACTGGGAGCAAAGGGAATCCTGAATTTATACTTTATTATTATTATTATTATATTTTTATATATATTTTAGTTTAGGCATATGTATAAACAGAGTTCAGCTGCCACTTCTTAATTTTATTAGGAGCGTTTAGCGGAACCAGCTGCATTTGCCTTTCCAGTATGACTCAATAGATAACGACTAAGAAGAACCAAAAATTGTTACAACCATAGCGGCGTAGAAGGAAAGTTCACAAATGTAAAAGCCGAGGGAACAAATATTGCAGAAGGAAGGAATCGAAGGAAATAGCTAGTTACCTGTAATAAATTTATACATTACCAGCGGCCACCAAGAACAGTTTCTGGTTGTAGTGCAGGAACTAGGATGGTGAAAAAAAAGGCAACTCTCTTCAAAAGTAGGTTTCAAACATGAAATTGTATTTCATAACAGTAGCATAACGTGAAATTAATGACAATAACAAAGTGTTTCTAAAATAGTGGTAGGACCTGAAAACAAAACAAGAGAACTGACCATGTGCTAAAATAAGGAAATATATAGAGGTACTGAACTGGACTATGGAGTCTAAGTGCTGAATTGAAACAACCTGCAATTTTAAAACAAGCCTAACGATGTCATCAAAATTAATGAAGAACACATCTCGTTCTCATAAGTGACAACATCATGGGCTTTCTACATTCATATTATAACTAGAAAATTAACAGAAATGCCAGGCAACTAAAACAATATCAGCGAACACAATTTGCATTTACAATGAGTAAAGACTTTAATATTTGCACCAAAAAATGTATCTAATGGATGTGGCTTCTCTTTTATGTGGGGTTTAGTTTATGTGTTTTTTTGGTATTTAAGAAACTCCCTTTTGGAAAGCAGTTCTTTGGAGAATATAATCAAAGTTTATTGTTTACCATCCATGTTTTCATCAAAGAAAGCATATTGTGCATGAGGGATCCCTTTTGAAAAACATTTCTTTGGAGAGTATAATTAAAGTTTGTTGTTTTATGTTTTATGCTTTTTTTAATGTTTAAGCAATACCATCTTGAGAATATTTTCTTTTGGAGAGTATCATCGTAGTGTATTGTTTTCTTTGGCTAGTTTATGATTATTTAGATTAAAGTTACAATCAACATTTTAGATATTTTGTGGCAAACCTTGTACAAAAATATTTTAATTATAGAAATGATATCAACCAAGGATGATGAGTATAGTTTCAATGTCGTGTGGATGCTGCAGAAATAAAATGAAATTAACAAGAATATCAAGGAGGTAGGCAATTGATGCTCCACTTCTTTTGTTATTTATATCATAGGTGATTACTGTTGATATCATCATTAAAATTCAAGTTGATTGTGCATTGTTTATTCACGTTGGCACAAATTAGGCTTTCCCTTGGTTCAATCTTTACCTATTATTTGGCCTTGATGTTCTGTTTGTGTCGGAATAAACTGACATCCAAAATTGGCCCATAAGTTTGTGCTGATGAGGATTTTTACCACAGCAATTCACCATCAATCGCCAATTCAAGTATGTTTCACCTGTCCTCCTCCTGGCTTTGTTCAAGTGACGTTAAGTTTGTTTAACATTGATTCTTTTCTTCCCCTTGGGGAGGTAGCGGTGTAGTGTTTTTAGTATTGGCAACTTGTTGCAGTCCATTTAAATTATAATTTATTGTTTTTCATTTATTTTCTTTTTCATCCTTTGGGTGGGTGTACTTTTGCTGGGGGCTTAGTATGCTGAAAATTTTCGTGTTGCATTCTTTAAGATAATCCTTTTCATGTAAGAATAATTATGCTCTATGCCTTGTTCATATATCATCGTTTTTATGAGAGAATAAAGCCTTTAACAATAATTATTTGGATGGCATATAATTAGCTTTCATCAAAGCCTTAAATAATAGCCCTCACATATTTCCAGTTTCAGGATTCGTCTGTCCATTATGAATTATAATTATTTTTTTGCAGGTGTTTGTTTTTCTTAAGGTGTGGGGAGCTTTTGTTTTTATAAAAAACGTGCTGAAGGTTTTTTTAGTATACAACTGACTATGAATGACTTTTCATAACTTTGTTCATTTTATTTTTTGTTATCACAGATTCTTCATCTCCTTGTTAAAATATATCAGGGACTACCATCCCCTGATTATATAAATATTTGTCAATGCCTCATGTTTCTTAACAAACCTGATACTGTTGCCACTACAATGGAGAGACTTCTACGATCTGATAGCAAGGTAATTGCTTCAGTTCCATTTTTCTTCATTTGCACTACTTAAGCTGAAGCTGTTTTNGGATCAAACCTTACAAAGTCCTATCATGCTTACAAACCAATCAATAATATTTTAGACAAAAGAACAATGATAGAAATTGCCTATTGGAAGATTCAATTTTTTAAGTCAGTAGAAGCGAAATTGTCATCAAGAATTGCAGAGTTCTTGATGAATCCATGTCCAAACTCATACACAATAATTGAGAATAAAACTAAAATTTTATCAACTCTTCGTTGAATTTTAACTAAGGGGTCTTATGTATAACTGAAAAAAATACAAAAAAAAATGCATGAACTCCTAAAAATTTGGCCTAATATTTCAAGTTTCACTACAATACACTTCGATTCCAGCAAGAACTTGTTCTAACCTTAGCTTTTGCAAAAGTTGTAAGTTTTCCCTTCAAAACTTGTTCCAATTGGAAAGCTTTGCATGTATAATAATGCAGAAGCTAATAGTTACCCGATGAACTGCATATCCATACCTGCTAATACCCCGATACCACATGAGCATGTATATCTTGGTGACAAGGACTGGGAGCAAAGGGAATCCTGAATTTATACTTTATTATTATTATTATATTTTTATATAGATTTTAGTTTAGCCATATGTATAAACAGAGTTCAGCTGCCACTTCTTAATTTTATTAGGAGCGTTTAGCGGAACCAGCTGCATTTGCCTTTCCAGTATGATACAATAGATAACGACTAAAAAGAACCAAAAATTGTTACAATCATAATGGCGTAGAAGGAAAGTTCACAAGTGTAAAAGCCGAGGGAACAAATATTGCAGAAGGAAGGAATCAAAGGAAATAGCTAGTTACCTGTAATAAATTTATACATTACCAGCAGCCNGCATAGTGGCGTAGAAGGAAAGTTCACAAGTGTAAAAGCCGAGGGAAAAAATATTGCAGAAGGAAGGAATCAAAGGAAATAGCTAGTTACCTGTAATAAATTTATACATTACCAGCAGCCACCAAGAACAGTTTCTGGTTGTAGTGCAGGAACTAGGATGGTGAAAAAAAAGGCAACTCTCTTCAAAAGTAGGTTTCAAACATGAAATTGTATTTCATAACAGTAGCATAACGTGAAATTAATGACAATAACAAAGTGTTTCTAAAATAGTGGTAGGACCTGAAAACAAAACAAGAGAACTGACCATGTGCTAAAATAAGGAAATATATAGAGGTACTGAACTGGACTATGGAGTCTAAGTGCTGAATTGAAACAACCTGCAATTTTAAAACAAGCCTAACGATGTCATCAAAATTAAAGAACACATCTCGTTCTCATAAGTGACAACATCATCGGCTTTCTACATTCATATTATAACTAGAAAATTAACAGAAATGCCAGGCAACTAAAACAATATCAGCGAACACAATTTGCATTTACAATGAGTAAAGACTTTAATATTTGCACCAAAAATATATCTAATGGATGTGGCTTCTCTTTTATGTGGGGTTTAGTTTATGTGTTTTTTTGGTATTTAAGACACTCCCTTTTGGAAAGCAGTTCTTTGGAGAATATAATCAAAGTTTATTGTTTACCATCCATGTTTTCATCAAAGGAAGCATATTGTGCATGAGGGCTCCCTTTTGAAAAACATTTCTTTGGAGAGTATAATTAAAGTTTGTTGTTTTATGTTTTATGCTTTTTTTAATGTTTAAGCAATACCCTCTTGAGAATATTTTCTTTTGGAGAGTATCATCATAGTGTATTGTTTTCTTTGGCTAGTTTATGATTATTTAGATTAAAGTTACAATCAACATTTTAGATATTTTGTGGCAAACCTTGTACAAAAATATTTTAATTATAGAAATGATATCAACCAAGGATGATGAGTATAGTTTCAATGTCGTGTGGATGCTGCAGAAATAAAATGAAATTAACAAGAATATCAAGGAGGTAGGCAATTGATGCTCCACTTCTTTTGTTATTTATATCATAGGTGATTACTGTTGATATCATCATTAAAAATCAAGTTGATTGTGCATTGTTTATTCACGTTGGCACAAATTAGGCTTTCCCTTGGTTCAATCTTTACCAATTATTTGGCCTTGATGTTCTGTTTGTGTCGGAGCAAACTGACATCCAAAATTGACCCATAAGTTTGTGCTGATGAGGATTTTTACGACAGCAATTCACCATCAATCGCCAATTCAAGTATGTTTCACCTGTCCTCCTCCTGGCTTTGTTCAAGTGACGTTAAGTTTGTTTAACATTGATTCTTTTCTTCCCCTTGGGGAGGTAGCGGTGTAGTGTTTTTAGTATTGGCAACTTGTTGCAGTCCATTTAAATTATAATTTATTGTTTTTCATTTATTTTCTTTTTCATCCTTTGGGTGGGTGTACTTTTGCTGGGGGCTGAGTATGCTGAAAATTTTCCGTGTTGCATGCTTTAAGATAATCCTTTTCATGTAAGAATAATTATGTTCTATGCCTTGTTCATATATCATCGTTTTTATGAGAGACTAAAGCCTTTAACAATAATTATTTGGATGGCATATTAATAGCTTTCATCAAAGCCTTAAATAATAGCGCTCACATTTTTCCAGTTTCAGGATTTGTCTGTCCATTATGAATTATAATTATTTTTTTGCAGGTGTTTGTTCTTCTTAAGGTGTGGGGAGCTTTTGTTTTTATAAAAAACGTGCTGAAGGTTTTTTTAGTATACAACTGACTATGAATGACTTTTCATAACTTTGTTCATTTTATTTTTTGTTATCACAGATTCTTCATCTCCTTGTTAAAATATATCAGGGACTACCATCCCCTGATTATATAAATATTTGTCAATGCCTCATGTTTCTTAACAAACCTGATACTGTTGCCACTACAATGGAGAGACTTCTACGATCTGATAGCAAGGTAATTGCTTCAGTTCCATTTTTCTTCATTTGCACTACTTAAGCTGAAGCTGTTTTCAACTGTATTATATAATTTAGTGTTCAAATTTAAGTCTTTTACACTTTATTTTCAGGATGATGCTCTTCTAGCATTTCAGATCGCTTTTGATCTTGTTGAAAATGAACATCAAGCATTCCTTCTAAATGTTAGAAATCACCTACTATACCCAAAACCACAAGAAGCAAATCTCCCCAACAATTCTATCGATATGACACCTGAAAATGGAAATGCTGTTGCAACTGATGATGCTGCTAATGGGGCACTGGACATTGTCATGACGGATAGTATTCAAGCTCCGAATGGTCCTGTAGATCCAAATGAAGTTACATACAGTGAAAAGCTTGAAAAAATTAAAGGAATCTTATCTGGAGAAACATCAATTCAACTGACAATACAATTTCTATATAGCCACAACAGGTCTTTCTTTGCTTTGTAAAACCTTTTTTTTTTTAAAAAAAAATTTGTATGCTCATATCTGTTTGCACGTGCAGGTCAGACCTCTTAATTTTGAAATCTATAAAGCAGTCAGTAGAAATGAGAAATAGTGTTTGTCACAGTGCTACCATCTGTGCAAATGCTATCATGCATGCTGGGACAACAGTGGACACCTTCTTGAGAGAGAACCTGGTAATCTTAACTAGTTTTGAATTTATGCTACCTACCTGTGATTTCATTTGTATATAGGGCCAGAAAATCTAAATCTTTGAAACTACAACAACAACAAAAACAAAGCCTTAATCCCACTATGTGGGGTTGGTTACATGAATCCTTTTTTTCCATTGGGTCCTATTTAGTGTTATATTTTCATTTATTTCTAATAAATTAAGATCATTTTTTATACAATAAACCAAGTCTTCCCAGGTCTACCTCTTCCTTTCTTAACATAAGTCGAATCTAAAACATCTACTCTCCTAATCGGATCATCGGATGGTCGACGCTTAATGTGACCAAACAATCTAAGACGACTTTCTCTAATTTTGTTTGTCACAGGAGCTACACCCAACCCTATCACGAATTTATTCATTTCACATTTTGTCTCTAAGTGTAAATCCACTCATCCACTTAATCATTCTTATCTCGGCAACACTTAGCTTAGCATTATGCTTCTCTTTTAAAGTCCAACATTCAGCACCATAGAGTATTGCAGGTCTCACCACCATCTTATAAAAAATCTTTGAAATTGAATATTAAAAAATTTCCATGTCTGATCTGGCAGGAATGGTTGAGTAGAGCAACAAACTGGGCTAAATTTAGTGCTACTGCTGGCCTAGGGGTTATCCATAAAGGACACCTCAAGCAAGGAAGGGCTCTGATGGCACCTTATCTGCCTCAAACCGGTGCTGCTGGTGGAGGCAGTCCTTATTCAGAAGGTGGTGCCCTCTATGCTTTAGGACTTATTCATGCTAATCATGGCGAAGGAATAAAACATTTTCTTCGAGACAGCTTACAAAACACTGTCTCTGAGGTAACAGTCCTTTTTGAATTGTCGCTCTCCTCTCATAGACCTGCACATTTGCTCTCCAATTTCTTAACATACTTACTAAGGTTTGGTAGCATATAAAATTTTCAGATTATTCAACATGGAGCGTGTTTAGGCCTCGGATTGGCAGCTTTGGGAACAGCTGATGAGGAAATATATGAGGAGGTAAAGAATGTCCTTTATACTGATAGTGCTGTAGCTGGTGAAGCTGCTGGTATCAGTATGGGCTTGCTTATGGTTGGGACCGCAAGTGACAAGGCTAGTGAAATGCTGGCATATGCACACGATACTCAACATGAGAAGATCATTAGGTACTCAAATACTTTTTTTTTATCAAATTTGTTTTATTCTACATGCGCTTTTCAATTTTCCTTTTTTTATGATTATTTTGTCCATGAAATTTTCGGGAATTTATAGAGTGGAGTCTTGAACATTAGTGGGCATATTGATAAAGATAATTTATCACATGCTTGCAATGAATTAATGGAAATGAGAAAATTATAATGCCTGAAATAGCTTGAGTTTTGCTTGCGAGTGTTAGTGGTGTAAGGTGATAGAAACCGTAACAAATTGTAAAATGAAGGAGAAAGTTGTTTAGATTTAATGGGATAATTTTATTATGTGATTTTGTTCGGGAGAAAATTTTTTGAAGTGATTAATAATTTAAAGAATTTTGTGAAAAGATGTATGAATTCTTTACTGAATAATCGAGTAACAAATGATAGACCTTAGTAATGTTGATATAAATGGATATATGTGATGAAATAACATGGGATATAAGAGTATGCATTGTAGGTATGAGTTTGAAGGCATGTGATATGAAATAGCGTGGATTATTGGAGAATACTTTTTTGGTATGAGTTTGTAGGCTGCAGGAAGATGAAATAAAAATTCAACCTTTTTATTAACATACATTTCCAACATTGTTAAAGAATATTTCAGAAAGTTAAGTGGGGCATTAGTTAAACTGAATCAAGGGCGTTATTGAACTTTTTCTAATTAGTTAAAGAATTGCTTGTATAATTAATGGTAATTATGAGAATACATGCATTAATGCTCGTTCAAAATGAGTAAAGGCTGCCAAAAAAAAGTTAAGTACAGAGAAGTTTCTTAGATAGGCTTATAGTTATATATAGCATGGGATAGTCCACCATCTTCCTATTAGAATGAAGTACAAAAACTAATCCAGAAGAAGACATTCTTCTTTGGATTGACAAATTTTTTTTAAGAAAAAATGTTGAAAATTTTAGCACTCTAAACTAATTTTAACCCATCAGATCTTAATGAGTTGTATTTTTATTCAAAAGGAGAAATTATGTGCATGAAAATACCATGAGGGAATGCTGACATATGAGTGAAGGAAATCAGATTTGATCAAATGCTGAATATTAAGCAAGCATGATGACATTGTTTCCCTTAGTCGTGTGAGATTAAAGGAGAGACAAGATGCTCCCCTTTTAAAGATAAGATTAAATTTAAAGAAAAGAATTTATGAAGTTAACCAATTCTTTATGAGAGATTTGTTTCATTGCTTGAACTATGAAGCATTGATATCTGCTACATATGAAACAAAATGCACGATCTATTACGTTGTGAATGAAACAAATTGCATGATCTATTTATGAAATGGTTCATTCAAAAACACGGTATTCATGAAGCGGTATTCATAATAATTATTACAATTGAACACTATTACATAATGTTTTTTAGGATATCTATCCTAAGGTATAATTTGTAATAGTAGTGCGATATATCGAGTCTTTATGGTTAAGTAATATTTTGAGCATTAAAAGCATGTTGAAAAAATATCGTAAATTTCTTTATGAGTGTTATATAGTAAATTTGATGCTTGATAATCTNAAGAAAAGAATTTATGAAGTTAACCAATTCTTTATGAGAGATTTGTTTCATTGCTTGAACTATGAAGCATTGATATCTGCTACATATGAAACAAAATGCACGATCTATTACGTTGTGAATGAAACAAATTGCATGATCAATTTATGAAATGGTTCATTCAAAAACACGGTATTCATGAAGCGGTATTCATAATAATTATTACAATTGAACACTATTACATAATGTTTTTTAGGATATCTATCCTAAGGTATAATTTGTAATAGTAGTGCGATATATCGAGTCTTTATGGTTAAGTAATATTTTGAGCACTAAAAGCATGTTGAAAAAATATCGTAAATTTCTTTATGAGTGTTATATAGTAAATTTGATGCTTGATAATCTCGAATAATATACTCATAAGGATAACAAAGAGGGGATGTTTAAAAATATTAAAAAGAAAAACAAGAGAAATAAGTCTCACGCTTGAATTGAAAGTTTTCCTCTCAAAATGGGGTTTCTGCTCTCATAACTAATCAGGGATCAAAATCCNTGAATAATATACTCATAAGGATAACAAAGAGGGGAAGTTTAAAAATATTAAAAAGAAAAACAAGAGAAATAAGTTTCACGCTTGAATTGAAAGTTTTCCTCTCAAAATGGGGTTTCTGCTCTCATAACTAATCAGGGATCAAAATCCAAGAATAAGTGAAGCAGGGTCATCACATTAACAATAAGATTTTATTTATACAACAAATTATTATATATAATTAAAGATTTACTTATTTATAGACGAATGAGAAGATATTATGCTGGTTAGTTGCTTTTTAACAAATTAAAGATAAATATAGAAGACCA
Source organism: Phalaenopsis hybrid cultivar (assembly GCA_002079205.1). Lineage (NCBI taxonomy): Eukaryota > Viridiplantae > Streptophyta > Magnoliopsida > Asparagales > Orchidaceae > Phalaenopsis > Phalaenopsis hybrid cultivar. Next base: position 307,487 of record JXCR01027773.1, read on the forward strand.
ATTAAAATAATAAATACATGAGTTATATAGGACAAATATCCTCTAAAAAAATAAATTTTACAAATTATCAAAAATCATAATTGGGATGTGACAATTATTTAATAGTCTCATGAACAACCAAACAAAACTTCCGCCAGCAAGAACCAGAAAGGAATAACCTTAATCAAATTTGATTTCAAACACCAATCCTGTATTCAAATGATCAAAAACATATGTAGCATCAACACTTCTAAAGATGTGTCAGACACGTGTCAAACACGTATCAAACACCGACACTTGTTTGACACGC
>JXCR01027773.1:310189-333942 GCA_002079205.1 Phalaenopsis hybrid cultivar
GCTCATCTCTCGCAATTAGCGTTGTCTTTCACCTCTTCTCCTCCCTCCGATCTCTCTTTACTGTGCTTTGTATGTAATTTTAGATGGAATGTCTTTCTACATGTGATTTTTGACATTTTTTTGATGGAATGGTATTCCTTATGCGATTTTTCGATGGAATGACTTTCTTTATGTAATTTTTTGATTTTTCGATGGAATGTGGTGAATGTGTGAAAGTGTATGCTTGATTTGAAGATAACAAGTTTTTGGGTGCTCATTTGTAGAGGGTGCTCATTCTTAGATAGTTTTCAGTTTGCCCTCTATGTAATTGCCTCAAATGAAAAATATTGGATGCGGTTTCTTCAATTCTTTTGGTGTTTGTGTGACAATTTGAAAATTGGTGTAAAAGAGTGATTGGTTTGTTCATAGCATTTTTTTGGGTTGCCTTTTTGCATTTGTGTCTATTCAATACTACACTGCCTTTTCTTTTATGCTTGGGCTATGAATTGAAAAATGGATGAAAGAGGATGCTTCATTTGTATATGACAATGTTTCGGGTGACCTGTATGTAATTGCCTTGAATTAAAAATATGGAAATATGCTTCATTGAGGTGTGGGCTGTGGTTGGGTGCTGTATGTTGTGGTTGTGGGTTTGTGCGTGGCTCTGGGTGTGTGTGTGGATGTGCGAATGTGGGTTGTGGTTCATTGAGGTGACCTGTATGTAATTTCTTCAAATGAAAAATATTGGAAGAGTGCATCATTGAGGTGTGGGTGTGGGCTGTGGTTGGGCGCAGTGTGTTGTGGTGGATGTGTTGAGGCATGATATTGCTAAATCAATTTGTATATGATGAACTTTGATTTTATATCAAAATGGATGCATAAGAAATTAAGGTTCATATGAAGCTTGTGTGGCTCAGCTATATTCTTGACAATGTTATGGTGGTTGGTTTGTATCCACTGCATTGTATTGATGAGTTAGTATGTATTTCAATGCATAAGATATTTGTGTATCTTAGGGAGAGAGTTAATATACTTCTTAAGGTTCAATATGTATTAATATTTTTTATGTTTAGGTTGAAGTTAGTATGTTTTATGTTTACCAATGGATTCACAAAAATTTTGGTCATTGCCATTCTTATCAAGGTGGAAGAGCAATTAGGATGTTATCCATCTATTTGGAACCAACATGATATTATCTTAGTCCTTAGCTATGCTCATTAATTTGCCATATTTTTATTTGATATTAAAAAAATATCTTCTAGTGCGGATTTTAAATTTTAAAAATACGCTTGAGGTGCCATTGGAATCATTTTGAGAAGCCTTGATGCATTTTGTTTTACATTGAANAAAAAAAAAATTTGTATGCTGATATCTGTTTGCACTTGCAGGTCAGACCTCTTAATTTTGAAATCTATAAAGCAGTCAGTGGAAATGAGAAATAGTGTTTGTCACAGTGCTACTATCTGTGCAAATGCTATCATGCATGCTGGGACAACAGTGGACACCTTCTTGAGAGAGAACTTGGTAATCTTAACTAGTTTTGAATTTATGCTACCTACCTGTGATTTTATTTGTATATAGGGCCAGAAAATCTAAATCTTTGAAACTACAACAACAACAAAAACAAAGCCTTAATCCCTCTATGTGGGGTCGGTTACATGAATCCTTTTTCTCCATTGGGTCCTATTTAGAGTTATATTTTCATTTATTTCTAATAAATTAAGATCATTTTTTATACAATAGGCCAAGTCTTCCCAGGTCTACCTCTTCCTTTCTTAACATAATTCGAATCTAAAACATCTACTATCCTAATCGGATCATCGGATGGTCGACGCTTAATGTGACCAAGCCATCTAAGACGACTTTCTCTAATTTTGTTTGTCACAGGAGCTACACCCAACCCTATCATGAATATATTCATTTCACATTTTGTCTCTAAGTGTAAATCCACTCATCCACCTAATCATTCTCATCTCAGCAACACTCAACTTAGCAATTTTCTCCTCTTTTAAAATCCAACATTCAACACCATAGAGTATTGCAGGTCTCACCACCGTCTTATAAAAAATCTTTGAAATTGAATATGAAAAAATTTCCATGTCTGATCTGGCAGGAATGGTTGAGTAGAGCAACAAACTGGGCTAAATTTAGTGCTACTGCTGGCCTAGGGGTTATCCATAAAGGACACCTCAAGCAAGGAAGGGCTCTGATGGCACCTTATCTGCCTCAAACCGGTGCTGCAGGTGGAGGCAGTCCTTATTCAGAAGGTGGTGCCCTCTATGCTTTAGGTCTTATTCATGCTAATCACGGCGAAGGAATAAAACATTTTCTTCGAGACAGCTTATCAAGCACAGTCTCTGAGGTAGCAGTCCTTTTTGAATTGTCGCTCTCCTCTCATAGACCTGGACATTTGCTCTCCAATTTCTTAATATACTTGCTAAGGTTTGGTAGCATATAAAATTTTCAGATTATTCAACATGGAGCGTGTTTAGGCCTCGGATTGGCAGCTTTGGGAACAGCTGATGAGGAAATATATGAGGAGGTAAAGAATGTCCTTTATACTGATAGTGCTGTAGCTGGTGAAGCTGCTGGTATCAGTATGGGCTTGCTTATGGTTGGGACCGCAAGTGACAAGGCTAGTGAAATGCTGGCATATGCACACGATACTCAACATGAGAAGATCATTAGGTACTCAAATACTTTTTTTTTATCAAATTTGTTTTATTCTACATGCGCTTTTCAATTTTCCTTTTTTTATGATTATTTTGTCCATGAAATTTTCGGGAATTTATAGAGTGGAGTCTTGAACATTAGTGGGCATATTGATAAAGATAATTTTCACATGCTTGCAATGAATTAATGGAAATGAGAAAATTATAATGCCTGAAATAGCTTGAGTTTTGCTTGCGAGTGTTAGTGGTGTAAGGTGATAGAAACCGTAACAAATTGTAAAATGAAGGAGAAAGTTGTTTAGATTTAATGGGATAATTTTATTATGTGATTTTGTTCGGGAGAAAATTTTTTGAAGTGATTAATAATTTAAAGAATTTTGTGAAAAGATGTATGAATTCTTTACTGAATAATCGAGTAACAAATGATAGACCTTAGTAATGTTGATATAAATGGATATATGTGATGAAATAACATGGGATATAAGAGTATGCATTGTAGGTATGAGTTTGAAGGCATGTGATATGAAATAGCGTGGATTATTGGAGAATACTTTTTTGGTATGAGTTTGTAGGCTGCAGGAAGATGAAATAAAAATTCAACCTTTTTATTAACATACATTTCCAACATTGTTAAAGAATATTTCAGAAAGTTAAGTGGGGCATTAGTTCAACTGAATCAAGGGCGTTATTGAACTTTTTCTAATTAGTTAAAGAATTGCTTGTATAATTAATGGTAATTATGAGAATACATGCATTAATGCTCGTTCAAAATGAGTAAAGGCTGCCAAAAAAAAGTTAAGTACAGAGAAGTTTCTTAGATAGGCTTATAGTTATATATAGCATGGGATAGTCCACCATCTTCCTATTAGAATGAAGTACAAAAACTAATCCAGAAGAAGACATTCTTCTTTGGATTGACAAATTTTTTTTAAGAAAAAATGTTGAAAATTTTAGCACTCTAAACTAATTTTAACCCATCAGATCTTAATGAGTTGTATTTTTATTCAAAAGGAGAAATTATGTGCATGAAAATACCATGAGGGAATGCTGACATATGAGTGAAGGAAATCAGATTTGATCAAATGCTGAATATTAAGCAAGCATGATGACATTGTTTCCCTTAGTCGTGTGAGATTAAAGGAGAGACAAGATGCTCCCCTTTTAAAGATAAGATTAAATTTTAAGAAAAGAATTTATGAAGTTAACCAATTCTTTATGAGAGATTTGTTTGATTGCTTGAACTATGAAGCATTGATATCTGCTACATATGGAACAAAATGCAAGATCTATTACGTTGTGAATGAAACAAATTGCATGATCTATTTATGAAATGGTTCATTCAAAAACACGGTATTCATGAAGCGATATTCATAATAATTATTACAATTGAACACTATTACATAATGTTTTTTATGATATCTATCCTAAGGTATAATTTGTAATAGTAGTGCAATATATCGAGTCTTTATGTTTAAGTAATATTTTGAGCAATGAAAGCATGTTGAAAAAATATCGTAAATTTCTTTATGAGTGTTATATAATAAATTTGATGCTTGATAATCTTGAATAAAATACTCACAAGGATAACAAAGAGGGGAAGTTTAAAAATATTAAAAAGAAAAACCAGAGAAATAAGTCTCACGCTTGAATTGAAAGTTTTCCTCTCAAAATGTGCTTTCTGCTCTCATAACTAATCAGGGATCAAAATCCAAGAATAAGTGAAACAGGGTCATCACATTAACAATAAGATTTTATTTATACAACAAATTATTATATATAATTAAAGATTTACTTATTTATAGATGAAAGAGAAGATATTATGCTGGTTAGTTGCTTTTTAACAAATTAAAGATAAATATAAAAGGCCAATTAAAATAATAAATACATGAGTTATATAGGACAAAATATCCTCTAAAAAAATAAATTTTACAAATTATCAAAAATCATAATTGGGATGTGACAATTATTTAATAGTCTCATGAACAACTAAACAAAACTTTCGCCAGCAAGAACCAGAAAGGAATAACCTTAATCAAATTTGATTTCAAACAACAATCCTGTATTCAAATGATCAAAAACATATGTAGCATCAACACTTCTAAAAATGTGTCGTACACGTGTCAGACACGTATCGAACACCGACACTTGTTTGACACTCCCAACTCTTAACGGTTAATACAAAATACGTGTTTAAATTTTTTTCGTGCTGGAACACATTCGAGAGATGCCTTGATACCGTATATGATATGAAATCAACATGATTTGTGAAAAACCAATATTTGAGAAGTAGAAAATTATAAATACAAGTATATCTTTAATTAGACTTCATAGTTGAATCTCTCTCTAAGGTTCATCAAAATCAAGCATCAAAGGTATATCCAATATTCGTTGAAGCTGTGCATCAATAGTTCCTTCTTTGTTTGTTGAAGCCGAGTGTCAAAGGTCCATCCTGCATTCCTCGGAGCAACGCATTATAGTTTTCTTTTGTTCATTGAAGCCGAACATACAACCGCTAAAACGGAAGCCATAAGCTTCTTTAATGCAATTTAAGGATGAGTCAAACCTATTCATTGAAGCTGACCCAAATACCCTGCAAATTTGATGACGATTGCACCGAAACTTCTATTCATCGAAACCAAGTGGAATCAAGGTAGCCCTATTATTGTAAGTATACATTTATATATATTTTTTTACTCATTAATGAGTTAATAGTTATAAATCTATAATTCTAACTCTAAAATATAAATTTTACTTAATTAATTAAACAATGTGTAATTAGACTTGGGCGTTGGACGGGTCGTGCTTGGCTTTGGTCGTGCTTTGACTAGTCAAGGCGGGCTCGGGCTGGGCCTGAGCTCAGTTTCCATTTAAAAACTCATATCCAAGCCCACTCACACCTGGGCCGGGACGACCCATGGGCCTTAAAAAGAAAATTCATTTTGTTATGGGACAGGAGGCATAAAACCTCTCTAATCATGATGATTCACGAATAATACATTCAAAACAGTATTTGACTGAATAAAAATGAAATTCACAAAGCTTTATTTTTTACTTCTACTTTACTAAAGAAAAGACGTTCATAAAGCTTTATTTAAAAAACAAACGTTCTTGAAATATATAACATAATTTAATACAAGAGTTAGTAGTCAACTGAATATCATCATAATTTTCTCCACTTCTATTAATATATGCATGCAAAAGCATACGAGTAAACAACCAAAGACAAAATATAAGTTTAGTATAAGTTCAATATTAAAAAATTAATAATTTNATGTATGAGTTATAAGAGTATGCATTGTAGGTATGAGTTTGAAGGCATGTGATATGAAATAACGTGGATTATTAGAGAATGCTTTGTAGGCTGCAGGAAGATGAAATAAAAATTCAGCCTTTTTATTAACATACATTTCCAACATTGTTAAAGAATATTTCAGAAAGTTAAGTGGGGCATTAGTTAAACTGAATCAAGGGCGTTATTGAACTTTTTCTAATTAGTTAAAGAATTGCTTGTATAATTAATGGTAATTATGAGATGGCATGCAATGAGTGAGCATGTATTGTAGTGCTCGTTCAAAATGAGAAAAGGCTGCCAAAAAAAAGTTAAGTACAGAGAAGTTTCTTAGATAGGCTTATAGTTATATATAGCATGGGATAGTCCACCATCTTCCTATTAGAATGAAGTACAAAAACTAATCCAGAAGAAGACATTCTTCTTTGGATTGACAAATTTTTTTTAAGAAAAAATGTTGAAAATTTTAGCACTCTAAACTAATTTTAACCCATCAGATCTTAATGAGTTGTATTTTTATTCAAAAGGAGAAATTATGTGCATGAAAATACCATGAGGGAATGCTGACATATGAGTGAAGGAAATCAGATTTGATCAAATGCTGAATATTAAGCAAGCATGATGACATTGTTTCCCTTAGTCGTGTGAGATTAAAGGAGAGACAAGATGCTCCCCTTTTAAAGATAAGATTAAATTTAAAGAAAAGAATTTATGAAGTTAACCAATTCTTTATGAGAGATTTGTTTCATTGCTTGAACTATGAAGCATTGATATCTGCTACATATGAAACAAAATGCACGATCTATTACGTTGTGAATGAAACAAATTGCATGATCTATTTATGAAATGGTTCATTCAAAAACACGGTATTCATGAAGCGGTATTCATAATAATTATTACAATTGAACACTATTACATAATGTTTTTTAGGATATCTATCCTAAGGTATAATTTGTAATAGTAGTGCGATATATCGAGTCTTTATGGTTAAGTAATATTTTGAGCACTAAAAGCATGTTGAAAAAATATCGTAAATTTCTTTATGAGTGTTATATAGTAAATTTGATGCTTGATAATCTTGAATAATATACTCATAAGGATAACAAAGAGGGGAAGTTTAAAAATATTAAAAAGAAAAACAAGAGAAATAAGTTTCACGCTTGAATTGAAAGTTTTCCTCTCAAAATGGGGTTTCTGCTCTCATAACTAATCAGGGATCAAAATCCAAGAATAAGTGAAGCAGGGTCATCACATTAACAATAAGATTTTATTTATACAACAAATTATTATATATAATTAAAGATTTACTTATTTATAGACGAATGAGAAGATATTATGCTGGTTAGTTGCTTTTTAACAAATTAAAGATAAATATAAAAGACCAATTAAAATAATAAATACATGAGTTATATAGGACAAATATCCTCTAAAAAAATAAATTTTACAAATTATCAAAAATCATAATTGGGATGTGACAATTATTTAATAGTCTCATGAACAACCAAACAAAACTTCCGCCAGCAAGAACCAGAAAGGAATAACCTTAATCAAATTTGATTTCAAACACCAATCCTGTATTCAAATGATCAAAAACATATGTAGCATCAACACTTCTAAAGATGTGTCAGACACGTGTCAAACACGTATCAAACACCGACACTTGTTTGACACGCCCCACTCTTAACGGTTAATACAAAATACGTGTTTAAATTTTTTTCGTGCTGGAACACATTCGAGAGATGCCTTGATACCGTATATGATATGAAATCAACATGATTTTTGGAAAACCAATATTTGAGAAGTAGAAAATTATAAATACAAGTATACCTTTAATTATACTTTATAGTTGAATCTCTCTCTAAGGTTCATCAAAATCAAGCATCAAAGGTATATCCAATATTCGTTGAAGCTGTACATCAGTAGTTCCTTCTTTGTTTGTTGAAGCTGAGCGTCAAAGGTCCATCCTGCATTCCTCGGAGCAACGCATTATAGTTCTCTTTTGTTCATTGAAGCCGAACATACAACCGCTAAAACGGAAGCCATAAGCTTCTTTAATGCAATCTAAGGNTGAGCGTCAAAGGTCCATCCTGCATTCCTCGGAGCAACACATTATAGTTCTCTTTTATTCATTGAAGCCGAACATACAACCGCTAAAACAAAAGCCATAAGCTTCTTTAATGCAATCTAAGGATGAGTCAAACCTATTCATTGAAGCTGACCCAAATACCCTGCAAATTTGATGAAGTTTGCACAGAAACTTCTATTCGTCGAAACCAAGTGGAATCAAGTAGCCCTATTATTGTAAGTATACATTTTTATATTTTTTTTACTCATTAATGAGTTAATAGTTATAAATCTATAATTCTAACTCTAAAATATAAATTTTACTTAATTAATTAAACAATGTGTAATTAGACTTGGGCGTTGGACGGGTCGTGCTTGGCGTTGGCCGTGCTTTGACTAGTCAAGGCGGGCTTGGGCTGGGCTTGAGCTCAGTTTCTATTTAAAAACTCATATCCAAGCCTGCCCACACCTAGGCGGACGACCCATGGGCCTTAAAAAGAAAATTCATTTTGTTATGGGAAAGGAGGCATAAAACCTCTCTAATCATGATGATTCACGAATAATACATTCAAAACNCGCCTTCATTTTGTTATGGGAAAGGAGGCATAAAACCTCTCTAATCATGATGATTCACGAATAATACATTCAAAACAGTATTTGACTGAATAAAAATGAAATTCACAAAGCTTTATTTTTTACTTCTACTTTACTAAAGAAAAGACGTTCATAAAGCTTTATTTAAAAAAACAGACTTTCTTGAAATACATAACATAATTTAATACAAGAGTTAGTAGTTAACTGAATATCATCATAATTTACTCCACTTCTATTAATATATGCATGCAAAAACATAAGAGTAAACAACCAAAGACAAAATATAAGTTTAGTATAAGTTCAATATTAAAAAATTAATAATTTGTTNTTGAATATCATCATAATTTACTCCACTTCTATTAATATATGCATGCAAAAGCATAAGAGTAAACAACCAAAGACAAAATATAAGTTTAGTATAAGTTCAATATTAAAAAATTAATAATTTATTTTCTTTTTCTTTTACTGAAAAGGTGAAAAAATAAACAAATTCAAAAGGACAAATGTATTCCCCCCCCCCAAAAAAAAACTCAAATCTATTTGAAAATTCATAGCAAAATTTTGAGAAGTTCGTCTATTTTTTTGCAGCAACTCTGCTTCAGGCATGGAGCTACACATGCATTAAAATCTTAAACAAGTTCAAACATACCATATGATTCTCATGCATTTACATATCTAACACCTAAACTTTTATATTTACATACATAACACTCAAAATATTAACATTACTCGAATCATATTTCTTAAAAAAATTTGAGATTTTTATTTTCGGCTCGGGTTTAGGTTGGCATGCCGGGTTTGGTTATAATTGGCTTTAACTAAGTCAAAGCGAGCTCGGGCTGGGCCGGATCGGACTGGGTCTGCAAAAATTCTATTTTTCCAAAGCCAAGCCCGCCCATTTTGAGCGGGCTCACCGCTCAATGCTCAGGTATAGTGTAAGCATAAGATATTTTAANAATTCTCATGCATTTACATACATAATACTGAAAATATTAACATTACTCAAATCATATTTCGTAAAAAAATTTTGAGATTTTTTTTTCGGCTCGGGTTTAGGTTGGCATGCCAGGTTTGGTTATAACTGGCTTTAACTAAGTCAAAGTCGGCTCGGGCCGTGCCGGACTGGGTCTGCAAAAATTCTATTTTTCCACAGCCAAGTCCGCCCATTTTGAGCGTGCTCACCGCTCGATGCTCATGTATAGTGTAATCATAAGATATTTTAAATTTTATTAGATATGTTGGTAAAATTCTTTTGAAACATATTATATGTCTAATTTTAAAAATTAATTTTTATAAGTATGAGATTTTGTTATACAAGTTAAATTTTATTCTTATATACTTTTTTTTGTAATTAATTTAATAAAAAGAAATGAAAAAAATNGCTCAAAATATTAACATTACTCGAATCATATTTCGTAAAAAAAATTTGAGATTTTTTTTTTCGGCTCGGGTTTAGGTTGGCATGCCGGGTTTGGTTATAACTGGCTTTAACTAAGTCAAAGCGGGCTCGGGCTGGGCCGGACCGGACTGGGTCTGCAAAAATTCTATTTTTCCACAGCCAAGCCCGCCCATTTTGAGCGGGCTCACCGCTCAATGCTCAGGTATAGTGTAAGCATAAGATATTTTAAATTTTATTAGATATGTTGGTAAAATTTTTTTGAAACATATTATATGTCTAATTTTAAAAATTAATTTTTATAAGTATGAGGTTTCGTTATACAAGTTAAATTTTATTCTTATATACTTTTTTTTGTAATTAATTTAATAAAAAGAAATGAAAACAATATATTAATAATTAATTAAATATTAAAACGTGTTCATAATGTGTTGTGTCATATTTTTTCAATTATTTTGTGTACCATGTCGTATTATGTCGTGTTTGTATCCCCGTGTTCGTGTCTGAGCTTCATAGTAAAAAAACATAACTTGGATACCAATTTTATGAAAGAATGCTTGAAAAAACAGTACAAGTAATAATAAAGAGGATGCAAAAGAAGTTAATTAAAAAAAAAAATAAAGATTACTAAGCTTCTAATACGATCCAAGTGCACAGAAGCGCTAGTGAATCACACAAGTATAAATGTCATATAAGTAGTATACGCAACTGAATTCCGTGTATTGGTTCCACAAGGAATGAGTTCAATCCCAAACGGAAAGGGTTCTAGTCTGCTGAAATTTTACCTAACTTCAATGTTCGAAATTTAGTTTTATGTGAAAGTGACTATNGTAATAATAAAGAGGATGCAAAAGAAGTTAATTTAAAAAAAAAAAAAAGATTACTAAGCTTCTAATACGATCCAAGTGCACAGAAGCACTGGTGAATCACACAAGTATAAATGTCATATAAGTAATATACGCAACTGAATTCCGTGTATTGGTCCCACAAGGAATGAGTTCAATCCCAAACGAAAAGGGTTCTAGTCTGCTGAAATTTTACCTAACTTCAATGTTCGAAATTTAGTTTTATGTGAAAGTGACTATNATTCATAACGTGTTGTGTCATATTTTTTCAATTATTTTGTGTACCATATCGTATTATGTCGTGTTTGTATCCCCGTGTTCGTGTCCGAGCTTCATAGTAAAAAAACATAACTTGGATACCTATTTTATGAAAGAATGCTTGAAAAAACAATACAAGTGATAATAAAGATGATGCAAAAGAAGTTAATTTTTTTTAAAAATAAAGATTACTAAGCTTCTAATACGATCCAGGTGCGCAAAAGCACTTGTGAATCACACTAGTATAAATGTCATACAAGTAGTATACACAACTGAATTCCGTGTATTGGTCCCACAAGGAACGAGTTCAATCCCAAACAAAATCAATCCCAAACAAAAAGGGTTCTAGTCTACTTAAATTGTACCTAACTTCAATGTTCGAAATTTAGTTTTATGTGAAAGTGACTATCCTAATTTTTCAGAAGTATTAAAGCCTAGCCTAATTGGGTTTGAGAGTTTACTAATTTTTTAGTGCTAAAGAGCTCTCCCTTGAATTGGTTATGTAAAAATGTAGTTTTAAAATTGGTGGTTTAAATGAACAATATCAAACAGGAGCACACTCTTTCTTTTCCCTTATGGGCATGTAGGGAAGTTAGGCTAGCACATTAGATTAGATTCCTAATTTCACTGATTGGCACAAGAATCCAAATTGCCCTATTTAGTTTGCACAAATCTAAAGACAATATCCCTATTTACTTAAATTTAAGTGGTTAACCTAATCGTTCTACTAAGAATTCTTTCGAGTTTCAAAATTCATAACTAATTTTAACAATTCACTTGACCAAAAAGAAATTAAAATACAATCTCAAGGTCAACACAACACGTAAACACAAATGACAAGGAAATCACTCATTTAATTCCAAGCTAAACATTTTTACAGACCAGATTATGGGAGAATGGCACTTATCGCTCTCTACGCATGCTTATCAAATCCAACATTTTATTGAAAGAAAACATCAAAGTTACAAAAGTTTGGCAGACTACAGAAACTAGGAATTCACAACCTCATAAAACTCATGTCTTTCTCCAAATAATGTAGGATTACACAAGCACAACTGGTTTGGGGTAGTTTATTTGGTGCAGTTGCGTTTTGAAAATGCAACCGGGCCGTTTGGTTCGTGCATTTGATCTGCTTATCGGAATAAGCTGTCCGAGATTTTTAATAAACGCAACCGCAGGCTCGACCCTGCTCCCCGCATTCTTTCCCCTGCCTATTATCCGCATGCTCTTAAGTGCCTCCTCCCTCGACCACCAAACATGTTTTCTTCATCTGGTGACTCCTCGCTCGCCTGTCTCCCTCAATTGCTCATCTCTCGCAATTAGCGTTGTCTTTCACCTCTTCTCCTCCCTCCGATCTCTCTTTACTGTTCTTTGTATGTAATTTAGATGGAATGTCTTTCTACATGCGATTTCTGGCATTTTTTGATGGAATGGTATTCCTTATGCGATTTTTCGATGGAATGGCTTTCTTTATGTAATTTTTCGATGGAATGTGGTGAATGAGTGAAAGTGTATGCTTGATTTGAAGATAGCAAGTTTTCGGGTGCTCATTTGTAGAGGGTGCTCAATCGTAGATAGTTTTCGGTTTGCCCTCTATGTAATTGCCTCAAATGAAAAATATTGGGTGAGGTTTCTTCAATTCCTTTGGTGTTTGTGTGACAATTTGAAAATTGATGTAAAAGAGTGATTGGTTTGTTCATAGCATTTTTTCGGGTTGCCTTTTTGTGTTTATTCAATACTAAACTGCTTTTTCTTTTATGCTTGGGCTATGAATTGAAAAATGGATGAAAAAGGATGCTTCATTTGTATATGACAATGTTTCGGGTGGCCTGTATGTAATTGCCTTGAATTAAAAAATGGAAATATGCTTCATTGAGGTGTGGGCTGTGGTTGGGTGCTGTGTGTTGTGGCTGTGGGTTTGTGCGTGGCTCTGGGTGTGTGTGTGACTGTGCGATGTGGGTTGTGGTTCATTGAGGTGACCTGTATGTAATTTCTTCAAATGAAAAATATGGGAAGGGTGCATCATTGAGGTGTGAGTGTGGGTTGTGGTTGGGTGCAGTGTGTTGTGGTTGGGCGGAGTGTGTTGTGGTGGATGTGTTGAGGCATGACATTGCTAAATCAATTTGTACATGATGAACTTGGATTTTATATCAAAATGGATGCATAAGAAATTAAGGTTCATATGAAGCTTGTGTGGCTCAACTATATTCTTGACAATGTTATGGTGGCTGGTTTGTATCCACTGTATTGTATTGATGAGTTAGTATGTATTTCAATGCATAAGATATTTGTGTATCTTAGGGAGAGAGTTAATATACTTCTTAAGGTTCAATATGTATTAATATTTTTTATGTTTAGGTTGAAGTTAGTATGTTTTATGTTTACCAATGGATTCACAAAAATTTTGGTCATTGCCATTCTTATCAAGGTGGAAGAGCAATTAGGATGTTATCCATCTATTTGGAACCAACATGATATTACCTTAGTCCTTGGCTATGCTCATTAATCTGCCATATTTTTATTTGATATTAAAAAAATATCTTCTACTGCGGATTTTATATTTTAAAAATACGCTTGAGGTGCCATTGGAATCATTTTGAGAAGCCTTGATGCATTTTGTTTTATATTGAAGTTTTTGTTGCATAGGACTCATATAGTTTGTATATTTGGTCTCAAATGATATTTTGATGTTTGGAGAGAATCCACATGGTCTTTTGATGATTCTAACGCTTCTCCGATGTGTTGAATATTTGGGGTGGGTGGTGACTGTGCTGAGGGTTGGGTGGCGGTTGTGCTGAGGGTTGGGTGGTGACTAATGTCTATTTCTTGTTGATCTGAATTATTAATGTTACGTCTTTTCTTTGTTGGTAATTCAATGGTTAAGACTAAAGAAATCGGTTCATCAGTCATTTGGGATAAGGAAGTCACACTCATATTTTGCGACCTGTGTCTTAAGTTGAATTGGGAAATAGACCCACCACCTATTTTAACAAGAAATAGTGACAAAATATTAGAAAGACGTTTAAGGAAATGATAGGAAGGAGTACGACCGATTACAATTTAAGAACAAGTGGAATCAGTTGAAGGCCTGAAAATTATGGAATGAATTAAAACAAGGATCTGCGGGCATGGGTTGAGATCCAATCTAATAGACTATTGATGCTTTGGGGGAATATTGGACTGAGAAATTAGAGGTAATAACCTATCAATTGAAGACTCGTTTTTTCTTACGTTATCCTATTAAGTTGTTTGAAGTAATAAACTTGCCCGTATGTTGCAGGTAGTACTGGGCGCCAAGAAATTCAAATTCAGTGGAATTGGCCCTGATCTGTAGGAAAAGTTGGACCTTATTTTCAATGGGGTTGTGGCAACAGACACTCATGCGTTCACTCCAAGTGAGCAAGAGTTTGCAAGCATGCTAGAGGACTTGAAGGCCGAGCAAATAAGTGGCTCCGGTGAAGGCCCAAGCCCAAATTGTTAATTGAGGTGTATATCTTATTTTTCGTTCTGCTATGAGTTGATTTTTGTTTCTCAAGTATCAAATATATTGTCATGACAGTTATATTGCAAACAACATAACTGCATAGGGGCAGAATGATCATTTGTCCAGAAATAATTGCAAAACGGCTGTTGTTCAACAACACAAACCAAACAACTAGTCATTTTATTACGACCAACTGTTGTGTAACAGTTGTTTATCAACAACTTATTAATAAGCGACAACTGCCCCAAACGGACCATAAAACTCACAATCACTTTTCTCACTTCACTCAAAGGCATTTGGATCCTTCTTCCTTTAAGTTCTTACCTCTGAATCCTTCTCCAAAGTTTGTGTCTTTCTAAAATCAGTGGTTCCCTCCCTGACATCAGCCAAATGATAATCTATAACATCTTTCACAATTCAACGTCTTAAAGCACCCAAACTGCCAAAACGCTTGAACTAGCGCCTTGTCACTGGTCTGTGGAGTTGGTCACTAGCACCTAGGCGTTGCAGTCATGGCGCCAAATTTTTGTCTTCTTGGGATGAGTTTTTGAGGCATTGGGCAACTAGCTTAGTTCTGGCCCTTAGGCTCATGTTTATGTCGTATGGGCACCCAAAATTGGCTTCTGGTTGCCATTTCCTCTGTCTCCCAGCGCTTAGGCGTCCAAGAATGGCGCCTAGGACTCGAGTCTCACAAAAAGGTGCTCTGATATTGTGAGGGGGCGCCCGGGCAGTATGGTTCAACCCATTTTTAAGCTTTCTTGTCTCATTTGCTCCCCAAATTTGGTTATCACCTATACTCTATATATACAACGACAAATACTATGAAAAACATCAAAATATATAAATGAAGAAAAAATTTAAAAAATAACATGCATATTTGATACACATCAAATATGTCTAAGAAAGTTCAACAATCGTACAAGTTTAGACCCCTAAATCAAGTGATTACCCTAAGATATCACTTCTCCCTTAATGATTGCATTAATCTTGAGGCAATATACCTATTTCCCTAAATTATCGTGTGTTACTTAGTCGTTGCATTAAGAATTCTCCCGAATCTCAAAGTTCGCGACAAGATTTAACATTTTAACTAATCATGTTGAAAGTTAATTACGCTCTAAAGTTTAAAACATCATTATATGAAAGATTGCAGGAAATCACTTATGAAAATTCTGACTAATCATCTTTACATAGTCAATCCAAGGGAGAAACAAGAAGATTACGCACACATCATACTCGTAAACATCTTATTCATATTAATAAAAAGAAATATCAGACACAAGGAATTCACGGATAAAAACCAATAAAAATCATATAAAACAAATACAATTGATGTCCTTCTTTATAAAAATTTTGGAGTTGCAACAAGAAAGCACATCTTGAATCACTCTCAATGCCTCCTCACTCACCGACTTGCACCGGGATCTTGCTTCCTTCAAATTTTCTCCACTTTTGATCCTTCTTCAATTGTTGTGAGACTCTCTAAATATGCCTGGATCCCCCACTCACTTCGGCCAAATGATAATATATAACATCCTTTATGAGTCAGTGCCTCGGAACCGCTCAAACCGCCAAAACGCTTGAGCTAGCGCCTAGGCATTGATCTGTGGCATGTAGGCACTACATCGCAGCTCCTACTTCTCGCCTTCTCGGTATGAATTTTTGGGGCACTAAGTGTTGAGTCCCTTGTTTTTGGCGTTTGGGCCCCCAAAATTGACGTCTGGGTGTTTGTTTAGCTGTACCCTAGTGACTAGGTGCCGAAACTGGCAAAGGGGCGCCCAGGTTTGATGAGGGGGAGCTCGAGCAACCAGGTTCAACTTAGTTTAGCTCGTTCTGAGCCTTTTTGATCTCATTTACTTCCCAAATTGTCTAATCACCTATACACTCTATATACAATCATAAATACCATGAAAAACATAAAAATGTATAAATAAAGATAAAATTATCTTAAAAATAACATGCGTATTTGATACACATCAACTTCATACTTGAACAAGATGATTGTCTTTCTTGAAGGATAGAATCAAAATTCTGAAATCTATATATTGTATATTTAAGATGCAAGGAGAGAAAGTTTTCCATTTTTCATGGTGTATATGGATAGAGCTCTATTTTGAAATGCAACTTTCTCTATTTTTAAAGTTTAATGAATTTTTTAATTTTCAACTTCAAAATTGTCATGAGATGAATAGAAGTGGTCATTTAACATTTTAATGAGAAGCTATATTTTAAATTGGATCTCTAGAGATTTTGACGCTTTTATTTAAAATACATACGTCTATAACTATGCATATCTATATAGCAAGCGAAACTAAGAAAAATTTTCTTCTAAATGGCATGTGAAGTAAGTCAAAAGTTTTATTTTGAAATGCTTGCCTAAACTTTAGTTCTTGGTGCTTATTTTCATTTATGTCTGTATCTATTAAGGTATGATGAGTTAGCAACTTGGTTTGAAATTAAACTCTAAAAAAATTGTTTTTTTATGTTTTTAAATATATTAATATTGATTTGAGAATGGGAGGCCTCATTAAACACAAATCTCTTAGAATCTTATGCCACCCCCTCACTCAAGTCTTTTTTTATTTTTTATTTTGGCTCGTATCTTGCTCTTAAAAAAATACTTATTTTTCAAGTTGTAGATAACCTTTGGTTTATCAAGCTTATATTTATATATATATATATATATATATATATATATATATATATATATANATATATATATATATATATATATATATATAAAATAGAAAGAGCAGCTCGTGGCTCCTTACGCGTTAATTTAAAAAAAAAAACGATTACAAATTTTTTTTTGGAAAAATCAGGATCCCCTCTAGAAAATAAAAAACAAAAGATCCTAGGAGTTCCGTTTTCCTCATTACTACACCCAAAAAAAGATAAAAACCGTATCTAAAAGAATAAAAGCCTAAAAATACATGTATCAAACCAAAACGTATACTCAAATAAATGGCGTATAGCCAAAATGTACATGTATAAGGAAAACAACAAGGTAAGAAACTTGTAAGCCGAAGAGCGACTTCACGAGGGCAGGGATCCGGCGAAGTAACCTTCAAAAACCTGCAACTCAGAAGAGCTGAAACATAAAGATATTGGTTAGTGTAAATGGGAGGAAAGATCATAGTGGTCCAAGTTCCTCCAAAAATCCAAACAGTAAAAACATACAACCCGAGGGAAGAGAAGCACCCCGCAAATCTACCACCGAAATCCATCAACCTGAGCCAGTACAACCCACCCAAACAAAAATAGTGGCAAAGGATTTTGGAGCCGTGGGCCTCCAAATATAAGAGATACTGTCCTTTAAAAATATCCAGCCTCCAAACCTCCAATAAAACCATCAAGCAAACCGAAAATAGTGCCTCCCATACTCCATACCCCTGATAACAATCATCCCAAAACACCTCTCAACCAAAGCAAAGGAGCCCTGAGCCTCCTCGCACATCGAAATACACCAAGAGAGGTATCTGTAAATGAGCTTCCAAAAAGGGAGCCATGGGCTTCCGTTATATACCCGAGAATAAATGGTGGAAGTATCCTGAATCTCCTTGCACCAATTATAGTATAACAGAGTAGTATAATTGTTCATAAACTGCAAAATCCAAGTCTCCAAAGTGCACAGGAGAAAGAAAAGGGTAGAGGAAATAGGAAGGGCCCAGCACAAAATCACGGCCACCCAAGTAGACTTAAAAAGAAGCAACCCTGCGAATATAAGGAGCATCAATATTATCACCAACCAAGAGAGTATGTGAAGGAGGAGGGGGGGGGTGTAGATCCCACTCTACAAGTTTGAGTAGAACTTCCTAATTTAGCGAGCCAATAGGCGGTTGATTGCCTTCTCGGTAATTGAAACTCCAATTAACATTCACATTGGATAGTAACCCTTTAATCCTCCTAATATGATAAAGAATATCCCAAGGGGCATCGACACCATTATCTAAAATGTCAATTAAGGTACGATTATCACATTCAAAAATGATGTTCCTCCAACTTAAATAGTGAGTCAAAATAGCACCGTTTAAAATAGCCCGAGCTTCCACCTCTATAGGAGAATCCACATTAGAAGGAGAGGAGAAAAAAAGAATGCAGTCCCCCACATAATTCCTAACAATGCCCCCACAACCAGCTTCAGAGACATTCCAGCTTCAAAATTGCAAACCCTTAGCTAGTCGTGCTTTACTTTGACTTTGTTGTTTGCATAGGTCGCAGCTTAATGGACTTGAATAGTCTAGACCTTCTAATAACTTTTTTTTTCTTAATTAATCAAGATGGCATGTTAGGTAGAAACTTAATCAATGAAAATTGTCGGCCAAGTGGCCAACTAAGAACATTTGATTGATCAAATTCATCATCCAAGTCACATTACCAAAGATTGATGGTGTGTCATAGATTGCCCCATTGGGTGAATTGCTGGCATGTCAAAGACTCACATTAAAAAAACTATTTGTTTTTGCTTTAATTTTTCTCTTGTTAACTATACACTTTTAAACAGCACTTGTCTGGCGCCTAACGACCCTCAAGTTATGTGAAATTTTTTTTTCATTTTTTATGCCTTAATATTTCATAATAAGCACGGAAAATAATATTAAATATCCACCAAACTATCATTTGGTTGTTAAGTGTTATCACAAATGAACTTGCAAAGTATTTCTTTTCCTTACATTCATGCTTCATGTCGGTTTTTTACTTGTAGGTGAGGTGGGATATCCTCATCCGTGATAGGAATTCTATTCAGCTAATAAATTATTTTACAGAATTTAAAATTTTGGTGAACAAAGTACTTTATATTCATATTAAGAATTTTATTCATGTCATAAATTATTTTCCACATTTAAAGTTTCCCTATTTATAGATAAAAGAACTCATAAATTACTAAGAAATTGTTAACAATTATTAATAAATTCTTGCAAACATATTGTATAAACTAGAATATTTTTGATGAAATGAGTTGACCGGGAGAATGATTCAAAGATTTTGACAGCATAAGATTAAAATTCATGTTCTTATAAAATAAATATAGGATTATTAATTGTGACACATGTCTACAAGTCGAATAATTAGCAAGGTCATATTGGAAAATAGAAGTTCATAGAAATCTAACAAGGAGCATGAAAAACATATAGGAATAATGATTGAAGGTGATGTTGCAAGTCATGGCAACTTGGCATTATTTACTCCAAATATGAAGTCAATCAAGATTAAAATGAAAATACTTCTACTGATCTTCCTAGGATAAAAGAAATATACCCGATTGGGTTCTTGTTACCCAAAGGAAACTGGGGACTAAGGCGCTTGCTTTCATTATGAACTGCTCGGGAAGGCATACTCTCTTCATCAGGTTCTTTTGTTATTTCCATTGGACAATTTTTGTTATTTAGATTAGTACGTGAAGGTGTTAAAAATGGAATTTGGCACTTTGTCTGTTAGCTTGCTTTTACGATCCCGGCACTTGAGGAGTCAAGTTGCTGTTTCCTCAACTTTTTTTGGTTGCGTAAAAGAAAATTGTTTAGAAGGTTGTGTATTGGAATTAGGAAGTGAAATGTATAATAGTCTATTTATTTATTTTTTTTAGAGTAGCATTTATTGATTTAGGGAAACAAGATGTAGATTGAGTTTATTCACGTGCAAACTAGAGAGAAGTGATTTGGTGTGCTTCGAAGGAAAGGTTTAGGCCAAAGAACTTCAACTTTAATGCCTAGAAATTGCATAAATGGATGTAGCAAAAGTTTTAGGTTAAAAACCTTTAAACTTTGATGCTAGAACTTACTCAAAAGGAGAAAGCAATTTGGACAACCGTTTAATTTAGCAAATGACTGTTGTAAAAGGCTTTATAATTTTGACTGAAATAGTGATGAAAATAATGGTGATGATGTGATGAAGCCCTTTGATACCAGAGTTAACCCAAAACACAATAGGAAATTAAAATATTATTACTTAAAGCAAATAGACGTTTACAATCAATCACACTTGAAAGAGAAATTACAACAAACACAACACAAACTCACACTAGGGATCGATCCATGGGTGGTGGAGGTTGGCTATGTGGTCGGCGAGCGGAGGTAGGTGGATGAAATGAGTTGTCTGTGGTTGGGACAGAAAAAGGGGGATTGGAATTGCGTTTCCAGCGAAGCGGAGGGCTGGGACTTGTAAGCCGTAGCGAAGGGGAAGGGCTGTGGACTGTTGGACAGCAAGAGGAGTGTTATATAGGGCTGGGCTGGACAACAAGAGGAGTGTGGTCCAGTGCCGTGGTAGCAAGTGGGACTGCAGGCATAGTAGTATATGCTGCAGTCCAGGCGGCAATAACTCGGACTGATGGTTGGACAGCAGGGAAACAAGCAGAAACAACTATTCGGGTCATCGACAGTGAGTGGGGATGATGGTGGCAGCAATGGGGGATGTGGCAATTGCAGGAGAGCAAGAGGATGTTGTTCGAGCCGGCTGCAGCGAGGGTAAGTTTCTGGAATTGGAAAAACTGCAGTGAAAACAGCAACGGTGGCTGTTCGGGGGTGGTTGCAACAATGGAGGGTGGTTGGGAGTGATGAGGGGAGGATGTGGAATGAGATATTGAAGATAACCACCATCTCGGTAAAGAGTTACGGCCGGAGCAACCCAAAACCTTTGGAGATATCCCTTGAAAGGAGAAACAGATGCAAACAACGGTCCTAAACAAAGCTCACAACAACAACAACAAAGCCTTAATCCCACTACGTAGGGTCGGCTACATGAATCCTTTTTCTTTATTGCGTCCTATTTAGTGTCATATTTTCATTTAGTTCTAATAAATTAAGATCAATTTTCTCAAAAAAAAATTAATCCTAGAGAATCAGAAACACAAATATCTAGTAATAAGATAACTAGGAGTGACCCATGAGGACCAACCGACTCCTCAGAATGGAAAAAACCTACCAAACTGGCCCAAGCAAATAGCCAGGTTGTGGCTTGGTTCACAAGACTCACGCATTGAAAGCTGTGGGGCGGGCGCTCCCCCTACTCACAATTCTCTTAAAAACAATCAAAGATGCTTACCATCTTGTGGTAGTTGAATGCCACATTTTTTTATGGGCAATAACTTCATTAATTGATAATTTAAATGGAAACTACTGCTATGAAGATGCAAACATATTATGTGCAATTTGTTATTGTTTATCTGGTTTGTCAGTACAAGCACATATCCTTGAAAAAGCTTATGATGTATTTGGTGTTCTGAAATGTGCTTAGTTATAATATTTTTGTAGAGTAGGGTAACACACCAAATTGTATTGTTCAGTGCGTCGATGCCTCTCACTTATATGCACTACATTGTAGTTATCTTCACCACAAATCTTTGGTTCTTCAACCTTTTTGCAGAGGCTTGGCTCTTGGCATAGCATTGACTGTTTATGGCAGGGAAGAAGAAGCTGATACTTTGATTGAACAGCTCACTAGAGATCAAGATCCAATACTTCGCTATGGTGGTATGTATGCGCTGGCCCTGGCTTACAGAGGGACGGCAAACAACAAGGCAATACATCAGTTGCTGCATTTTGCTGTATCAGATGTCAGTGATGATGTTAGGAGGACGGCTGTTCTTGCCCTTGGATTTGTTCTATATTCTGAACCAGAGCAAGTCAGTTTACAGAGAATATAAAAATAACATTTTAATTCAATCTACTTAGCAACCAATACTAATTTTCTTATATGCATTTATTTGTTAAATTTCTCACTTTACGGTTTCTTGTTACTTTCAGACGCCAAGAATTGTTTCTCTGCTTTCGGAGTCATACAATCCACATGTTAGATATGGTGCTGCTCTAGCTATAGGCATTTCTTGTGCTGGAACTGGTCTAAGCGAAGCCATTTCTTTGTTGGAGCCATTGACATCAGATGTCGTGGATTTTGTTCGCCAAGGAGCTCTAATAGCCATGGCTATGGTCATGATCCAGACAAACGAATCTTGTGATCATCGAGTGGGAACTTTCAGGTGTCCTTATTGTTGTCTTTATTATTGGCATGTTGCCCCCACTGTCTGAAATTTAATACTTTGTTTTGACCTGTTTGTAGGCGCCAACTGGAAAAAATAATTCTTGATAAGCATGAGGATACAATGAGCAAGATGGGTGCCATTATAGCTTCTGGGATTCTGGATGCTGGTGGACGAAATGTTACAATTAGGTTGCTTTCTAAAACAAGGCATGATAAAATAACAGCAGTTGTTGGACTTGCGGTATTTAGCCAATTTTGGTATTGGTATCCCCTCCTTTACTTCATTAGTTTGTCCTTTTCACCTACGGCATTCATTGGTTTGAATTATGATCTCAAAGTGCCGAGATTTGAGTTTTTATCAAATGCCAAACCTTCTTTGTTTGAGTATCCTCGACCTACAACACCACCAGCATCAACATTGACAGTTAAGCTACCAACAGTTGTTTTATCAGCATCTGCAAAAGCAAAAGCTAGAGCTAAGAAAGAAGCTGAACAGAAGGCAAATGCTGAAAAATCCTCCACTGATGATGTTTCTGCTAGCCCGAGTTCAGGGAAAGGTCCTAAATCTAGCGAGAAAGATTCTGAGGCAGGGCAGGTATCTATTTTTTTAGTCTCACAATCCACGAAATAATCCAAATGATTCATTTTGTTGGAGTATCGTAAATGTTAATATTGTTCAATGGTAGCATAACTATAATTTAAACACAACTATATGATAGTTCTGAATTGTTGTCATGCGGTCATATATGTACACACACACACATAAGAATGCATTCGTGCATCCATTTTTGTAATTGATGCTATGAAATAGTGTAGATTAGGTAGGATTTAAAAGTAGTAGTTAATGTTCAAACAGAGGTTTTAAAGTATGTAATTAAAAGTTACGAGTTTGTCCTCACTTAGTTTGAAAAAAAAATTAATGTTATTTGCCTTCTGAAGATTATCGCTGTAAAGTTTGAGGAAGTTAAGAAGAAGTTTTTAAATATTGTTTAGTTTTGAACGTCTTCTCAAAGTAGTAGTGATCTTGATGGTGATGGATTTGACTTGATGGTTTGAAAAAAAAATTGATGTTATTTGCCTTCTGAAGATTATCGCTGTAAAGTTTGAGGAAGTTAAGAAGAAGTTTTTAAATATTGTTTAGTTTTGAACGTCTTCTCAAAGTAGTAGTGATCTTGATGGTGATGGATTTGACTTGATG
>JXCR01027773.1:339719-371412 GCA_002079205.1 Phalaenopsis hybrid cultivar
TTTAAAATCTAAAACTAATAAACGATGTTAGATATTTAAATTATCACTTGGAATTGCCTTACAATCTTTACAATCACGACAATCTCTTCTTCTCATAAGAAAATAATCAATTTGTGTTTTATTAGATCCACTCTTATAAGTAATAAGATATTCATCCCTTTTCTTGAATAAAGTATTAGTAATAACAAAATCATACGCTAAAACAAAATCTAAAATAACTACCTTCTCCATTAGTTGCTCCAAAACCGTAGCCACCATGAATATTTCTGAAATCTTCTACCACTCTACCGACATATCCATTTAAATCTCCTCCAATAAAAATTCTTTCTTCAAGAGGTATCATTTGCATTAAGTCTTCTAAGTCATTCCAAAATTTATCTTTAGACCCTGTATCTAAACTTACTTGAGGAGCATAAACACTTATAATATTAAAAATCCTAGTATCAATGATAATCTTAAGGGCTATAATTCTATCACCAATTCTATTAATATTTACAACATTATCTTTCAAACTCTTATCTATAATTACACCTACACCATTTCTAGTGCGACTCTTACCAGAATACCAAAGTTTAAAACCTAAATTATCAATCTCCTTATCCTTTTCTCTAACCCATTTAGTTTCTTGAATACATAAGATATTAATTTTTCTATGAATCATAATATCAACTAATTCCATTACTTTACAATTGAGAGTACATATATTTCAAGATCCTATCCTAATATTAGTTTCATTAGTTTCATGGACTAACTTCTTTACCCGCATTCACCCGAAATGTGGGAACCCTTGCTTCTTTAACACGCACCTGGACGCCGGTGTAGCGGCCCTTGCACACTTTTCACTGTATTCAGGCTATACAGCGCGTCGCCTCTAGGGGACGCCCTAGCACTTACACAATGATCAAAATGATTTATGTCATGATTTTTTTCGACAAGTTTTACGCTGGCTGTCGACTACCCAACACAACCCTCCACTTTTCGCATACGGGCTTGGGACTGACAACGACAGTGTTGTTCTAGATTGAAAGCATTGCGTTCTAGAACTTGAACGTTCTAGAACTTGAACGTTGGCATAAAATTCTTTATTATAGGTAGCGTATTGGCGGTGTGTTGCATTCAATTTCTCACTCTAATATCTAATTGGATATCCATTCTGGTTTATTATAGCGTCAATACCCACATTGAAAGCATTGCAGTCAACTTCAAAGATACAGTTGAATTTAGGAAGGGTAATTATTGGGGCATTAATGACAAGCTTGCTTAAGTTTATTAAAATTAGATTGCGTTGCATTGGTAAGAATATATTTATAAATCTTAAAATTTTAAGTTAAAAAAACTATGAAGCTAAAAGTTTTAAAGTTTATATATATTTTAAATTAGGAATGACAATGATTGGGGCATTAGTCGGTGTTGTTTAAGTTAGCAAAATTAGATTGGTTGCTATAAAAAAAGAAATTATAAATCTTAAAAATTCTAGTTAAAAAAAATTTAAATCTTAAGAATTTAAGTCTTAATAAATTTATCAAAATTAAGGATTTTGGTCAAAAGAGAAAAATGGAGCTGGACAAAAAAAAAATCAAGAAATGGAAGCTACAATAATAATTTAATTAATTTTAAAATGAGGATCATCCGAATGAATTGAATGATATTCTTTTTCATGCTTTTCGTATGCTGCTAATCTAGTTTGTAATTATTGGATTTTCCCACGCATTTCTTCCGTAACTTGTTATTGGTTCTGACGAGATGGGTTTCTCCTAGTAGGCAATCTAAGCTTGGGTTTTGATACCAAAATTTGACATCAGAGCAATAAAAAGCTGCTACAAAATAAATTCACAATGGAAAGTGATGAAATAAATAAAGAAATTATACACCTCAATTCAGAATTAAATTTGATGTTAATAGAATAAAAGTTAGTGCAGCCAATACCACATAATAATCAAGAATGTAATATTACAAAAACTGTAATCTTGTTTTTGAATCAAAAGGTAGATCGCTAGTTCATCACAAAAGAACCCTAGGTTCATAGCCTTGAACTATTTCGGGATGGTCAGGGAGATTTTCCACAATTTGTTCCTCTTGTACCCTAATATAGGGTAGCTTTTTGATTTTAAGAGCGAATGGCAACATGCATCTTGTCTATGAATTGGAGTAAAATTTGAAATTCTCCCGCACTAACCCGATATAAGAACCAAGCAGTAAATATTTCGCAATAATTAAATATAAAGATTCAGTTAGAATAAGTAGGGAACCTGGTTTAAAAGATCTAGTGGCTTCATGATAACGTTTCCCTTCTAGAATTCACAGAAACTCTACTAGACTTTAGACACACATAGGGGGTGCATGCAATAGAAGCGGTAGGATATACTTCTTGTACAAGGGTTCCTTTAACGAGTGGCACTGATCTCTTCCACTGAATAATTGCTTTAAAGTAAAAGGTAAGAATGGAAGGCATGAAAACTGGAGGGAAGGTATTATCGACGGACAAAATTTGCAGTTCTATATTGCTTTTTTTAATAAACCATTGTTTGGAAACATGGCCTTGGATTCATAGATTTACACAACATTTTGTGCACCCAATTTTTAATGCTGTTGATGGATGTTGAAATTGCTGGGATGTTGCTGGTTTCTACCAGCTAGCCAGAATGGAAAGCTTAGGAACTCTTAAGCAAATCATTATTGGCAAGATCTTTGAACATGCTATGGTTGCCTCTCATGACCCAACCTGATATAATCTATATATGCTACTATATTACACCAAGCCGAATACTCAACATATATTTAGACAAAGATCTATTTGGAATAATTTTTTTATCTTCTAATTTTCATTACACGGAGTGATCATCGTCATATTTTTTTAGTATATATTAAAACTGTTTGCATCTAAAATATTTATATATAATGATCATGATTTTCTAATAATCCTAATTAAATATATTGATTTATCTTAATCGCAAAGTACATTTATAACATGTATTTCTATCAGCAAGTACTATCAGTTTACTCTACCTGTTACTTTTCATTCTCTGGAAACATGTAAATGCAACAAGATTGAGTGGACAACTCAGTAGGTTACACAAAGGCTACAACTAAAATTAATGTATGAAATAGAAAAATATACATGATTGCATCATAATCATCTCATGTAGGATATACAAGAAAGTTTGCAAGTCACTAAACATGTATACATATACTATAAGACATGTAAATCACAATAAGGTAAAATCACAATAATCTTGATGTATACAATTCATATCATTAAATATAATTCTCAGCACATATAGAATATGCAAATTAGGTACTTTAGCTAATGATATGTCATGTTTTTCTTATCAGCCATAGTAAAACATATAACATATTTTATCATGTCAATAACCACTATTAGAATAGTCAGTTATTTGACATAGTGCACGGGAGTCGCCACTTCTAGCCTGTTGACACTCATTTCATATCATATTCATCTCTTATGATTCTTAACAAATATCAAGTTAACCCCATTTAGAAGAAAGCTCGTCAGCCCGTTAATCTGAATCACAATAGCCAGGTTTTCTTGTGTATACACATTTCATAATATTGTAGCATATTTAATCAGCTATAACATACTCAACATCACGACGTATATATTAAGTTTGCTTGTAAAACAAAATGGGAAAATTCATAGTATGCAACAATTCATCAAACTAAATGCCCCAACCAAAACATAAATTTTACATTAAGTCTGCATTCAATCATTCTTGTGTCAGTATTTCATAATATGCATTTCCATTTATGCTTTTATTTAATTTTATTTAACTCAAATTAGGACTTCTTCCTCAAACAAAAGAAATTCTCGATAAAAATTCAATTTATTTATGTTAAAATATGCAGAATAACCAGGGCAATAAAATATTAAAAGTTTGATGGCGAAAATTTCTAAAATGGAAATATATCACAAAGTTTGCATGTTTTGGACAACTTAAAGTTTGGAAAAAATAAAATGCAAAATCATTGAAATAAGAGTTTTGATAACGATCGTCTATTTTGAGTTGTTCAATTTTTTAAATTGTCCGTCACACGAACATCAAGCTGGAACCCTCAAAATCATGCTTTCATTTTCTTTCTCCATCTCTTTTTCCCTTAGTTCTCCATACTCCCTCATGGTTTTGAAATGGTAAAAGGCATGGTGAAGCTTCCTAATAAAACCATCAATGAAATTTATATAAAAAATGTGCCAAGTACATATATGTAAACATGAGAATTCTTTGAATTAACTTGTAAAGTTCATGTAAATTCTTTAATATTTTGAAATCTAGAGCTCCAAAAAGTGTGGAATAAAATCATAAAATATGTTATCATGTCTAATGTTTAAAATTGCGTAATTAGATATTGAAATGTTTTCTGTTCGTGAGAATGGGTTTAAACCTTGAGGCGGTCCGAGGCATAAGCCTCACAATTTGGAAATTGTGTTATCAAAATAAAAAAGAAAAAAATATATAATAGCATCATAATTTATAAATATGTGAATTAAAACATATTAACATCATAAAATGATAAAAAATGATAAATTACTCTAAATATATAATTAAGTCATTAAATTTAATATAAAAGACTTTATTCTTATTGTCTCTAACATAATGTCATAAATTGTCCATAGTTGTATATAAATAAAAAATAATCAAAAGTCCTAAACACTCATCACTTTAAGTACTTTATTGGAATGATCATCTTAATGCATTGCTTTCTCCCGTGGCTTTTCGTCAGTCGAGTCTTAGTTCTCCCATTCTTCTTCTGCTTCTTCAACCCTCATCATCATTCTTTTCCCTATTCAATTATAAAACATTAATCAATTGCTAAAAGGAAAATTAACATTCAAGAAAATGTCAAATACTTTAATTTAAAAAAAAACAATTTCTCGTGACCTCACTCAGATTTGTGGTAGGCAAACATTTGGCCGAAATGAACGCATTTTACATTTAGAGCAGCAACATAGAATTTTACTCTCTTTTCTTCACTCATCCTTCACTCGCCTTGCCCATCAATAAGAAGTTAAATAATTCTTATTGAACAAGCTACTCGACACATGCCTTGAATTTGAACAAGTGATAGTTGAAGTCAAGAAATTGATTGAAGTTGGTTTTGTTTGGGAGGAAAAATATCCAAGTTGGTTAGCCAACACAATATCAGTCAAGAAGAAAAATTATCAGATTCAAGTATGCATCGACTTTCAAAACCTGAATAAAGCATGTCCTAAAGATAAGTTTTCATTCGCTATACCAGAACTCATGGTCGACATTGTTTCTTCTAACACAATCGTTCTCATTCATGAACAAATCATCTGGTTACAATAAGATTAATATGACACTCGAAGATGAGTACATTGCTTTTTGGACACATATCAGGATTTTTTGTTTGAAGGCCATGGCTTTTGGTCTTCAAAATGCCAGTGATGCATATGAGCTGGTCATTACTAAAAATTTGATGAACTCATCCATAATTAAATTGTGTGTTATGTGGATGATTTAGTTAAAAATAAAGAAAAGGAAGACCACTTGTTTGATTTTAGAATTGTCTTTAAGCGGTTAGGACAGTCTAATATTAAAATAAATCATTTGAAGTGCTTCTTTGGTATTACTTCTAAAAAAGTTTTAGGATTTGAATGTGATTAAATATGATTTCCGGAAGGTTAAATCTATCTTAGAAATGCCACCCCATTAGAGCTTAACACAATTACAATCCTTTCAAGAGAGGTTGACATATCTTAGATGTTTTATATTTAATATTTATAGTAGGTGTCAGCCTTTTTTCACATTGACCAAAAAGAATGCTAAGTTTACTTGGGACAATATGTGAATATGCTTTTAAAAGCTTGAAGCAGTTTTTTATGACGGCGTCTGTACTAGCAGCCTCTGTTACGGGTAGAGTGTTGATACTATACAACGCAACATTAGACGACTCTTTCGGAGCTCTGTTACCTCGAATCAATGATAAAGATAAAAAAATGCTCTATATTACTTAAGTTGTTTAATATCATAGGAGCTAAAATATTTTTCAATTAGAAGCTTTTTTTGGCTTTAAACTTTTCAGTTCATAAACTTCATTATTATATGCTTTCTCATGAAGTTAACTTCATTTCAAGGTTTAATTCATTACAATATTTGATGACTTGAACTGCGTTGTTTGGGAGACAAGCAAGATGTTTTATGATACTCTTGCAATTTGATACGATCGTTTTTCTGTTCTGTGCCGTGAAAAGTTAGGCTCTAACTGATTTCTTAGCAGCATCTTTGCTTCTTTTAGAATTTCCTTTAAATGATGATTTCCTGACGAATAAATAATGGGTTTGGTAGTTGTATTTTGACAAAGCTTCTCAAGAAGACGAAGAACTCTATTAGATCTTGTTGTAACTTTGTGACCATATAATCCTAATCTATATATCACGACTCAGCTCGGGACTTGGAATTAATTAAGATGGGAACAGACAGTCGGACATTGACATTTAAATTTTTTCATATTTATTTTCTATAACTAATCATTAACATATGAAAGGACCACTAATCAAATTAAATTAAAGTAATATTAATAAAATTTATCTTGTTACTAGTTGGCGTCTTTTATACACATTTTTTTTGTCATTCATCTTTTAGTTAATTAAATTAAATTAACGTGAAAAGTTAGATTAAAAATTACAGTGAGCTAAACAAGTCAGTGAATGTTTGTACTCCTAAACTATCGTAATATAATGGAAAAAGAAAACAATATGTATGTCAGTTAAACTTTTTAATAAATCAATATAAATATTTGAGATGTTATTCAATGAATCTTATATCAATAGCATACTAATATCATTCTATATATGTATAAAGTCTAAACATTGTGTTAATTAAGACACATCAATGTCAATATATTGTTTCATTTACGAGTATGGATATTTTAGTATTCTTCACTAGTACCAATAAAGGGTAACTCCATCATAGTCAGTCATGCACATACAAGTATCTAATAAAAATATCATTTTCTAATAATAAATATTTATTTTTCATTAGCATAACCGTTAATATACTTATAAATCAATTAATATCTTTAATAATTTAAATAATGTTGTGCGCACTTATCATTCCTACAACATAAGCAAAAATTCACTATAATTCAAAATCTCGAGTTTGCAGTAATTTTAATATAACTAATGATAGTATAAATAAATGCATTTGGTCTAGTAGAAATAAAATAGTACAAGAACATGAGTACTTGCCTCGATGATGATTAATTTGTCATTTGATTTGCCTTGACGTCGACTTCTAAATTGCAAACCTAACATAAACATGTGTATTTATATATAAATTAATTATAATGATTATGTTATTACATATATACAAAGAAATAAATTATATTATTTTAATTAACTATTAATTTTACATTATTTTACCTCATATAATCCTTTTTTTTATTCAGTATATATATATATATATATATATATATATATATATATATATATATATATATATATATATATATATNTTTTCGAGCGAATGCCAAGCGCGCCTACTCAAAGCTTCAACTCTCCCGTACGCGTCCTCTTCCTCACGTCACCTCGTTCGACATTCGCACAAGCCGTCGCTTTCATCTCGCTTCTTTTGCTGAACGTTGACATTGTCAGTTGTCGTAGCCCGCAAGGTGAAAACCCTAAAAGATTAATGATTAATTAAAAAAAAAATGCAAAGATGAATAAAGTTTAAAATTGATATTTATTTGGTTTTATAAAATTTTCTCCCAAGAATATGCAAAGCAAAGTGAGATAATATATTTTTTTCTTAATGATCAGATAACTATAAAGAAAAAACTTAAATGATTAAAAGATTAGATATGATAAATTATATAAATTTGGAACTAACCAATATGGAGTTTTATAGTTCAAACTTATGGAAATTATCATTAATAAATCTGTGATTCTTGTTGGCAGCCTGATATTCACAATAGGCTTCCTTTTATGATAATGTAATTTGAGAAATTATGAATTAATAACAAAATCAATATTTGGTTGATTCATAGATACAAAGGTGAGTTTGATAGATAGAGTTACATTTTCAAGTTGTTCAATTATTTGTCAACAATAAGAAATTGGTGATTAGGTAATAGCTGAACTGGATTTTCTCAAGAGGTTTCTTGTTATGATAGTATAAATTAAGAAATTTTGAATTAATAACAAAATCAGTATTTGTTTGATTCTTAGATTACAAAGGTAAAGTAGTTTGATCCCTTCAACATGTATGAATCAAATAAATTGAACTACAGATGGATAGAAGCACATTGTCAAGTAGTTCAATTTATTTTCAACTTCAACATGTATGACTTGTATAATTTTAAAATTCCAAACACAACCCAATAAAAAGCATATTTGGGGCACAACAAAGACTATTTCACATCTTAGTGTTGCTCCTTGTGTTATGATTCGGTTTATAAAACGGTTTGATTTAATTTTGTACTTTTTTTAACTCTTTTTTTCCGATGTTTATAGATTTCAGCTTAGATTGAAAATAAAATTTTATAAGATGGTGGTGAGACCTGCAATGCTCCATGACGCTGATTGTTGGCCTTTAAAAGAGATGCATAATACTAAGTTAAGTGTTGCCGAGATGAGAATGATTAGGTGGATGAGTGGCTTTACACCTTAGAGTAATAAGTTAAGTGTTGCCGAGATGAGAATGATTAGGTGGATGAGTGGCTTTACACCTTAGAGATAATAAGTTTAAGTGTTGCCGAGATGAGAATGATTAGGTGGATGAGTGGCTTTACACTTAGAGACAATATTGGAAAATGAATATATCTGTGATAGGGTTGGTGTGGCTTCTGTGACGGACAAAATTAGAGAAAGTCGTCTTAGATGGTTTAAAATAAATATTTTTGGATAGGGTTGGTGTAGCTCCAGTGACAGAAAATTTGGGAGAGTCGTCTTTAGATGGTTTGGTAACATTAAACGTCGTCCATCTGAAGATTCGATTAAGAGAGTAGATCTTTTAGATTGACTTATGTTAAGAAAGGCAGGGGTAGACTTAGGAAGACTTGGGCTTATTGTATAAAAATAATCTTAATTTATTAGAACTAAATGAAAATATGACACTAAATAGGACTCAATGGAGAAAAAAGATTCATGTAGCCGACCCCACATAGTGGGATTAAGGCTTTGTTGTTGTTGTTATAGATTTAACGTTCTCAGGTTTTTTTTTTATAGTTTAGTATTTTTACATTCGAATCGTTTTTCTTGTTCTTATTCATGATCTTACTTTGGCATTTGATCACTTAAGTTCTCTTTATTGTTATCAAAAGCTATGCTCTATTCATTAAGCTCTGCTCATGAGTGCGAGCTCTTGCATGTTCTTTTGCAGACCATGTGAGAGTTAACTTCGCGTCTTTGCTGAGCATCCAACTATTTATTTCTCTCTGCTCATGTATGGATAAATGTCATTGGCTTTAAATTTCTCGAGTTTCCTCTCCTAACTTAAAATTTGAATCCAATGTATATTTTATTTTTTTTCTTAAAATTTTAAAAGGATATTTAAGTTTTCTTAGAAAAATAATATTGATTATATTTTTTTTTATAGTGACAGTCTTGGATTTTTTTTCTTTGGTAATCTATTCATTTAAGTTATTTTTTATTTATTTTATTTTCTTATTAGGAGAATGTATTCTAATTTAGTTAGTGATCTATTCGGTAAAATCTATGATATTAGTATTCTTTTGTAAAAGTATGTTACCGAATTGGATGAAGTATGAGCTATATATTGAGGGACTACAAAATTCAAATATTATTGCTAGGGGAAATGTAAGGGAAAGTACTAAGAATCTTTGATCTTGCCCAAGATGGTATTCTTATAACATTCAAAACAACATGTAGGTGTAGAGAGACTGAAAGAAGACGAATGACATTTAAGAAGCGTGTCTTTCTTTTTGGCAAAGCCTTCATTCTAACCATCTATCAAGTGAAAATTTATTGAGGTTGGAGCCTTGCAGTGTTATGATCCAAAAAAGAGGAGGATACTTGAACCATTGTCAACTTAACATAGATTTTATTTTTAATCTTTGAGGTCTTGATTTCAAGGCTTAGCTTATGCGGGTTTGTGTCGCGGAATAAAAAGAGATCTGTTAGTTTTAATGTTAAAGGTAAATTTCATGAAGAAATAACTTGCATGTTCTATTAAATCACGTATCCATATAATTTAACTAAGAATCCATTTTATTTTAAGTTTTTTCTTATACAACCAATAATATGCTTTTCATTACAAGTAGAACATGTATCGAGGGAAGGATTTAGGTAAGGCCAAATTTTTGAATGAGAAGATATAAGATGATTTGTGGTGCGATGAAATTGATTGTATCATATCTCTTACAAAAGCCAGCACTCGTGATGCTAGAGTATCTGAACCTGATTAACTTTTTTTGCACCTTGTGTATAATATAACATTTGGGATTTTATGATTGAACGATGAAATAGAATTATCACATTATCTGAAGGGAGATAATGAATCCATTTTTTGTAAGTTGTATGGTGTTCCTATGTAAAGATGGAGCAAAAAAGCACTTTATTGATTGCTTAGCTTACTCCTTTAATCGAAGATAACATTTAATTAATATTGTGTCACTTATAGCTATCAATACTAAAGTTTAAATTATTAGATTTTTTTTTTTTGTTAAATATTATAGCCATGTTTGGCTAAAGGAGGCTACAAATTGTGTTGCTCCATATAAAGACATGAAAAAATCAAATAAGCGGAGCAGATATTTGAAAGTATATATTTTTTTAATATTGAAGGAGTGCAATGTTGAATTCAACATTTCCTAGCTTCTTTTGATTTATACTTTTGTTATTCATGGCTCCGTTGTTTTTATAGGAGCTGTGGATATAGACACTTGGTAGATGGTATGTGATGTTTTTTTCCTTTTGATTCCATTGTTTGTCTTCTAAATTGCCATTAAAAACCATGTTTGTTATCTTATTGTGAAAGAAGATGGATTAAACATGATGGATGAATATTTGGTGTATGAGCACACCAATTTTCACTTTCTAAGAGGATCCTAAGATATGCTTAACGAGAGACTTAGCTGTGGTATATTGGTTGGGAAGATTAGTTATAGTGGATGACTTTAAAATACTTGAATTCACTAATCACTCTCTTAATGAGCCTACTTTTGGATACCCTTTTCTAGATTAAGGTGTGAATTCTTTTAAAGAAGATTTGAGTGCTAATATTGGTCATGATCATAATGCTGAGTGTGGATATGCTCATATTTCATGTGGTTATCTTGAAGAGGACATTGGTGTTACCTTTTTTTCTTTGTTCTTATATATGTGTGTGTGATTTAATAATTAATTGATACTAATGTTGGTGTGTTTTTTTGACAACAACAACAACAACAACCCTTAATCCCACTAACTGGGGTCAGCTACATGAAACCTTTTTTTCCCCATTATGTCTTATTGAGTGTCTTGTTGTCATTTAATTCTAATAGATTAAGATCATTTTTTTACAATATGCCCAAGTTTTTTAGGTCTACCTCTGCCTTTCTTAACATCAGTCGAATCTAAAACATCTACTATCCTAACTGGATCATCAAAAGGTCAATGTTTAATGTGACGAAACCATCTAAGACTTCTCTCTCTAATCTTGCCGCCACTGGACCTACACAAACCCTATCATGTGTGTGTGTGTGTTTGTGATTTAATAATTAATTGATACTAATGTTGGTGTGTTTTTTTTAACAACAACAATAACAACAACCCTTAATCCCACTAAGTGGGGTCAACTACATGAAACCTTTTTTTCTCCATTATGTCTTATTGAGTGTCTTGTTTTCATTTAAATATAATAGATTAAGATCATTTTTTTACAATATGCCCTAATTTTTTAGGTCTACCTCTACATTTCTTAACATCAGTCGAATCTAAAACATCTACTATCCTAAAACATCTACTATCCTAACTGGATCATCAAAAGGTCAATGTTTAATGTGATGGAACCATCTAAGACTTCTCTCTCTAATCTTGCCGCCACTGGACCTACACCAACCCTATCATGGATAGTTTCATTTCACATTTTGTCTTTGAGTGTACCTAAGCATTCTCATCTTCGCAAACACTTAATTTTGTTTTATGCTTCTCTTTTAAAGGCCAACATTCTGCGTCATAGAGCATAGCAGGTCTCACCACCATCTTATGACATTTTCCTTTCAGTTTGAGTGGTACTTTTATATCACACAATATGCCCAATGCATTCCTCCACTTCAACCTACCTTGAATTCTACTAATAACATCCTCATCAATATCACAATTACTTTGAACAATAGACCTGAGATATCTAAAACATTCACACTTTTTAATGATTTGAACACACATTGTTACAACTTTGCCACTAGAGCTGCTACTAAAATTACATTCCATGTATTTAGTTTTAGTTCTACTCAAACGAAAGCCTTTAGAATCTAATGTAGACCTCCATAAATCAAATTTTTCTTGAACACTAGTCTTATCCACAAGAAGGATATCATCAACGCAAAGCATATACCAAGGTACACCCTCCTATAAATGTCTAGTAAGAACATCCATAACTAAAGCAAAAAGATATGAGCCTAAAGTCGATTTCTGATGTAATCTAACTAAAATAGAAAAATACTTGGTCTATCATTATTATGTACGAACACAACAACTCTAGTATACATATCTTTAATGACTTTAATATGAGTCATATCAACACTTTTATTCGCTAGAGCTCTCCTAAAGACTTCTCTTGGTACCTTATCGTAAGATTTTTCTAAATTAGTAAAAATCATATGTAGATGCTCCTTATTCTCTCTGTACTTCTCCATCATACCTCTCAATAAATGTATAGTTTCCATAGTAGACCTGCCCGACATAAATTTAAGTTGATAATGAGAAATCTTTGTATCACATCTTAACCTATGTTCGATTACCCTCACCCATAATTTTAAAGCATGACACATCAAATTTCTTTATAATTTGCACACTCTTGTGCATCTCCTTTATTCTTAAAAATGGGGGCCAAAATACTCTTCCTCCACTCGTCACACATCCTTTTAAATTTTAAAATAATATTAAAGAGTTTAGTAAGCCAAGAAGCTCTCAAATCTCCTAAATTATTTTCACACTTCAATTGAGATATCATCAGGTCCTATTGATTTTCTTTAAAACCTCATCAACTTCTTCTTTACTAACGTGATGGTAAAAGTAAAACATTTTATTTTTATTAATGACATTAAGATCATATCGTATTTTCAGAAACTTCATTGAAAAGTTTATCATATAGCTCACCCACCTTTGTTGAATATCTTCTTCCAAGAAAAGTATTTTTTGATTTTCATATTTAATGCACTTTACTCAAGTTAAATCTTAACTTTACTTTTCTTTTTGTTTGGCTAGTTTATACATATATTTTTCGTTCTTTTTAGTATCTAATATATTATAAAAACCATTAAAAACGTAATTTTTAGTGTCACAAATTATTCTCTTAATTCTTACTCCCTACGAGCCACCTTATATTTTTTCTAATTCCCTATATTTTTACATTTAAACCAATTTTTATAGCACTTATATTTTATCTTTTTTCGCACATTATTATTCTACCACTAGCTATTTTTTTTATATAGGTTTTTTTTCTTTTGATTCTCCAAGTATATTTTTTTGTCACTTGTTTAATAGTGTTTGTTACTTTATTCTATATATACTTTGCTTCTTTATGAACATCTCAAATTTTGAAATTTTGAATTTTACTCATAAAAATAATTTTATTTGTCTTTTAGGTGCCCTCATCTAATTCTATAACAACGATCTCTAGTATTTTTTATCTTACAACTCTCATTTTAAAATCCAAAACTAATAATCGATATTGAGTGTTTAAATTCACTTGGAATGACCTTATAATCTTTGCATTCTTGATGAACTTTTCTCATAAGAAAATAGTCATTTTGTGTTTAATTACATCCAATCTTTTAAGTAATAATACAACATCTCTTTTCTTAAATAAAGTACAAGCATTAACAAAATTAGACCCTGAAACAAAATTTAATATGATTCTATTTTCTTCATTGATCACTTCTAAACTGTAGCCACCATAAATATTTCTAAAATCATCTATCACTCTACCAACATGTCTAGTTAAATCTCTTCCAATAAAAATTTTTCTTCAAGAAGTATCATTTGTATTAATTCTTCTAGGTCATTCCAGAATTCTTCTTTAAATCTTATATCTAAACCTACTTGAGGAGTATTATCACTTATAACATTAAAAATCTTAGTTTCAATTACAATTTTAAGGGCTAAAATTTTATCTTCAATTCTATTAATTTTTACAACATTATGTTTCAAACTCTTATATATAATTACACATACAATATTTCTAGTACGACTCCGACCTGAATACCAAAGTGAAAAATCTAATCTATCAATCTCTTTAGCATTTTCTCCAACTCATTTAGTTTCTTGAATAAATAAAATATTTATATTCCTATGAACCATAATATTAACTAATTCCATTAATTTATCTATGAGAGTACATATATTCCAAGATCATATCCTAATATTTGTTTCATAGACTAACTTCGCTACTCGCATTCGCCCTTAATGTGGGAACTGTTGCTTATTTAACACTACACCCGGACATTGGTGTAGCTGCCCTTGCATATTTTCACTGTGCTTAGGTGTTACAGCGCGTCGCTTTCAGAGGATGTCCTAGTATTTATACAAGGGTTTAAAGAATTCATTTCATGATTTTTCGACAAATTTACGTTAGTTGACTACCTAACACAACCCTTAACTTTTCATATCCAAGGCTTATGACCTGACAATGACAATTTTTTTTTGTTGATAAGTGACAATTAATAGTTTTTATTAATTTAATTTTAATAATATTTTTTTAGTTTTTCTTTTGTTGTTAAGCTTTTTTATTGGAAGTATATGATATTATACTTCATTGTGTATTATTTTTTTTAATTTAAAAGGGTTAGTTTTTGGTTTTGATTTTACATTTTATATTGTTAACTATAAAAGCGAACATTATTCTTGTTGTGCGGTTATTTCATGTTGTATCTATGTCATATGTTGCTTATGTATTGTGTTCGTAATTGTGCTTCTTAGCTAACGAGGATAATTAGGTGAAAATAAAATTAAAGAGAAAATGAACAAACTTTGTTTTAATTTTGATCAATAGAGTTGAGGGATCAAAAAGTTGCCTGTCTAAAAGGGTTGATTTTTTATTAGTGGAGGAATTAAATTGGCGAAATCTTAGGTCAAAGTGAATACACCCCAAATAGTCCAGGGCTACTGTGATCTTTTACTCGAATTAACTTTTTGTCTACTATTTATATTGGCTTATGCAAATAGTTTCTGAATGAGGGAATCATGGGTCATGATTTGGTCTTAATTCATTTCTTTCTCATCTCTGAGCATAATGGAGATGGCTATTTTGAAATATCAAGGCAATATGTTGAGCCAAAGTTAGAAGAAATGACGACTTTATATTTACTTGTAAAGTACTTCAGAAAATAAAAATTTTTTTTGTCCGATGACTGTCTTAGTAAAATGTTCTCTCCCATGATCTGGAAATGTGATTAATCATGAGTGCTAGCTGTCATTGGAAGCCTCAAAGTTAGATCGATTTCTTTATGACGGCATAATTTTTGTTTTATGCATTATTCATTACTTAATCTTGAATTACTTTCATGAGTTCTCACAAGTGATGAGTTTCTTTTACAGCCCACAAAGGAGACTTGGTGGTCTGGGAAAAAAAAATCAACTTCCGTTCATTACTTAGATTATGTTATGTTGATAAATTTTAGATGATAGGATCATGAAATATTGATAAGGTCTGCCGCCATTGCCCCGCCATCTCCTTTCAGCATAGGGATGGTAATTATTTTGTAACATTATTTTGATAGGCTAACTTGAAATGTGAAGACATCAGAATGTCAAATTTAATTGTAAAGCCGTATGACTATTCTTTGTAAAGGATTCTCCACCGTATCATGAAACAGGTAATTGACCTTGTTTGCTTGCACCTATCATAAGCTTCTAATTAAAAACATTAGTTCCTTTATGAAAGAAAATTCTTTATTTGTGTTTTTATTTATTGGCCATAGAAGTACTTATTTTCCAATTTTCTCAAATTAAGCTGCTTATTTTTTGGCCCAAAACTAGTTGGGTTGTTTAGTGTTTTAAGGAAAAAAAAAAGTCATACTATTTAGATTTGGTTGTGTTGATAGATTTTGATTGATAACTTTATGAATCTTAATAGCAACTGCGGTTATTCCCCTACCATTTTTCCGAGCAACAGCGCAATAATTATTTTTGAACGTGAATGCTGGCTGAAATGAGAAGACATCGCAATGTTAAATTTGATTGTAGAGCTCAATGACTATAATTAAAAAATAGTTCTCCCCTATGATTTAAAGAATTAATCATCAGGACTTATACTTATGGAATATTTTTAGAAGGAACATCAAGTTTTCTATGATGGTAGAATTTTTTTGGTGTTGTCTTCTACTTTATTTTATGTTGAAAGGATACTTGGTGTTCGCGTATGACGTTACAAAAGGTTATTTAAGAAGAGAATTGTATTAATAAGAAGGCATGAAGCTAAATATCATTGACATGGAACGTGTGAATGGGATTGAGAAGAACTATAAAAAGGGTAGTAATCGCTGACTAGGGCGTAGTGTTTTTGGTGATTTATTAAAAGTTGGGTACCGATATGAGAATTTAAAAAAAATGTTAGATGTAAGCAATAAAAATGAGCTTTGAAGCTTTTATCAGGCTGAGCAGTATGAAAATATTATTTTAAGAAGTTGAATAAAAGCTCTTAGAACAATATTTTTTTAGAAGAGCGGAATAAAGGGAATAATAAATTGTATCACTGTTTCATCTGAATACGAAGTAGGGTTAGATTGGATGAATATGCATGCTAATAAATTTATAGGCCATAATGAGATATCTACTCAGTTTTAAGGAATTATGGATGCTGACTTCTGTGTTTAATAAAACTTTTTAGTGAATTCTTTAACTAATAAGATGTCTGATGATTGTAATGGATATTTGTCATATTCATCTATGAGCCAAAGGGTATCTAGAATCATAATAATGTTGGCAATCAAACTTATTATTCAAACCATAAATTAAGAGAAATGACCATTGAGCAAAAATTTAGAAGCATTATTTTGATAAGAAAGTTGTGATCTCTCTATTAAGTTTAACTAAAACGTATAAAGAATGATGAGGTTAATTCTAAAATCATATATTTAATAACAGCAGCACAATCAGATTCAAAGTGAATCTTGTTCCAACTAAATATTGCTGCTATCTTGGCTGCAAAGAAAATGGCTTACATTTCCGCCTCCTCAGTAGAGAGCCTACACAAGGGAGGCAAAAAAGCATTTACATTCGCCCAATTCATTTCTAAACACCCCACCTGCACCACCACAGTCCAAAGTCCAGATACCATCCACATTCACTCTCATCCACGCAATAGAAGGC
This sequence comes from Phalaenopsis hybrid cultivar, assembly GCA_002079205.1. Lineage (NCBI taxonomy): Eukaryota > Viridiplantae > Streptophyta > Magnoliopsida > Asparagales > Orchidaceae > Phalaenopsis > Phalaenopsis hybrid cultivar. Next base: position 357,226 of record JXCR01027773.1, read on the forward strand.
TTTCTCCACACAACCTGTTGAATTTTCATTTTCACAAGTTCCAAGTTATGAACTGAATTTTCAGAAAAATATCCTCATACCAGAAAAAAAACAGAAGCACAGTAATCACCATGCTTATTTATTTTAAAAATGTAAGTTTCTTCATTAGCAGCCACCCCCGTGGCCAAAGGAACCTCTCCATGGTGCTTAACTGATTTTCTGCACATCCAGAGAAACCAACAAATGATATAAGGCAGAAAATTAAAGAAGTGTTTACATTTCCTTATGCGGTAAGATGAGCAATCCCTCAGATTATCACCACCAGGACAAGCTAAATCCATACTTAACTCATTGCACAAAATATTCCAAACTGAAGCAAAATGACACTTGAAAAATAAATGGTCAGCAGATTTCTCCTCACATTTGCATAAGATGCATTGTGAAGGAATTTTTAAACCATTTAGTTTAATTATATCATCAAGTGGCAAGAGTTGATGGTATAATCTCCATAAAAAAAAAGGACATAGAAGGTGATAATGATTTATGCCATATGTTTTTCCCCCAATCTACAGACCTCCATGAGTAGAGATTATAATATAATGATTTAGATAAGGAATTAACCTTAAAGAACTTATACACCATCCAATCCTTCCTACTAACATCAATTGGGATTTTGGATATGGCCATAGCACAGCTCTTTCCCTCCAAATCATTAAGTAAAGCCAAATTCCATTCATTATTACACCACCAATTTGCCACCTTATCATCACCCATATTCTCCTTATAGCAAGGAGGAAATATCCTCCAAGCACCAGCAATCATTGCCAAAAAAGATACCTGACCATTTCCAATAGCCCAATAGATGAATTTTTCTGCCCCATTTGTAGCATTAATCATAACTCTCCATATTTTAGAATCACCAGCATTATATGAAGCATACTTAGGATGTTTCCCATTGCAGTATTTATGAAGCATAAAATCAGACCGTAGGGAATTTCCAGCTCTAAATTTGAGCCACAGCATAGTAGAATTGATGTCTGCACAATGTTGAAGCTCCTGGAATCCCAAACCTCCAGCTGAACTTGGTTACACATTTTTTTCCAAGCAGCCCAATGTATCCTATTCTTCTCCCCTGACTACAAAAACTTGTATTAAACCGTCTTGTTTTATGTTTTAAATAGTGTAAATTGTGCCTTAATGACTTTATGAGGACCTTTGAGCTACAATGCATTACTTTGCACTGACAATTGTGTGCATAGTTGACGTTTTTTGGTTAGAATGGACAAGTACGTTTGGACATTTATGTGATGAAAGAGTACCTCAAAAACTTTTAAATTTGCTAACAAAATTGACTCCAATTGATGGATTAGGCTTGAGAAGACAATTGTTCTTATTTAGGCATACATTATTCTAAGTTAGATGTAGTAAAATTTTTTAAAAAATGCAAAATAATTGTATTAGAACTGTTATGAGGATATATCTTTTGAGGGAAAATTTTAGAAAAATGAATGCCTTTTAATTTCCATGTGCACATGCATCATTGGCTCCTGCTTGTTGGTTACATGCAATATTATTAAAGCACTACATGCTCTTAAAGTTATAGCACTAAATGCTCTTAATATTGGAAGCACTAAATATCGTCTTAAGCATTTGCTCAAGTGAAATGGGATGCTAAAAAAAGTTGCATATTGCATATAAACCAACTTTAAGTATGATGAAATTTTGATTTAAGAGTATGAAATGTTAATCATCACATTAATCAAAATTACTATGAATTTTGAGGTTCCATTGTTTCCAAGTTTAGAAGTTTCTATAAATAGATTGTCTTAAACAAATGTAATAAACCACTTCAGTATCATTTGTACCTGATAGAATTTAATTTACTTTACTATCTATACCATTGTGATCAAAATTCTTGTTCTCTCAGTTCTATTATTAGATTTTCATTCCTTGGTCTTTTCCTTTATCTCCTAACAATCTTTTTTTGTTCTTAAGATTTATTATACTAGAACTTAAAATCTCTTGTACTTCTAATTTGTTTAGTTTTTTTTCCCAGCACGGATTTGTTATTATACGAGTTGAGAATGCTTACGCAGATGAGTGGCTTGGGACTTGGTGATAAAATGTGAAATGAATATGTTTGTGATAGAGTTGGTGTAGCTCTTGTGACGGATAAAATTAGAGAGAGTCGTCTTAGGTGGTTTGGTCACATTAAACGTCGACCATCTGATGATCCGATTAAGAGAGTGGTTGTTTTAGATTCGCCTTATGTTACAAAAGGCAGAGTTAGACATAGCAAGACTTGGGCATATTGTATAAAGTGATCTTAATTTATTAGAATTAAATGACAATATAACACTCAATAGGACAAGATGGAGAAAAAGATTCATGTACCGAACCCTACTTAGTGGGATAAAGGGTTGTTGCTATTGTTGTTGTATTTGTTTTTATGTATATTTTCCGACCTCACGCAGTGGGATTAAGGCTTTGTTGTTGTTGTTGTATATTTTTATAGGACCTCGTTTCAAGTCATTATCCTGAAAAATCAACTCACCCTTTTGCTGTTCAAAGTATTATCACCCATCTCTTCATTGTTGGTTGCCTGGATACAATCTTATTCTTTTCGCATCAAGATGTGTTCCTTGATTATCTCTATAATTTTGTGTTGCTGATTATATTTGCAACTCTTTGCTATCTTCTATGAAACCAATAACAACATGAAAGAACCTTTATTAGTGTATATCTACATATAGAAATCCTCCGAACCACTACATTTGTTGGGGAAATGCGTGTCCTTTTTATTTATTTGCAACTTTAATATGATCATTTGATGTATTTTATCAAAAGAAAAAGCTTAAACGAATGCTGTAATGAAATTGTCAAATGACTTTTTGGCTGTTGATTGCATACTACTTCCCTTCAATAGATCTAAAGTTTCTTTGTAACGACGTTCATCTTTTGTTGGTAAATATGAGCTTCAAGAAATGTTATCTTCTTAATCATTTTCTCATAAAGGCCTATTTATTAAATTTCAGGCAAGCAATGCTTCTGAGAAAAAGACCGAATCCGAACCTTCTTTCGAACTGCTGACAAATCCCGCAAGGGTTGTACCCGCGCAAGAAAAATACATCAGATTCCTGGAGGCAAGCAGATACGTACCGGTGAAGCTTGCACCTTCAGGTTTTGTTCTATTGAGAGATCTACAGCCGGCAGAAGCCGAGGTTCTCGCTCTCACCGATGCCCCGTCGAATGTATCCTCTTCAAATGCCGCTCAACAAAGCTCCGAACCGTCAGCCATGACTGTAGATGAGGAGCCTCAGCCCCCACAACCCTTTGAATTATCTGCTTAGACAACCGGGCTTGATAGAGTTTGTCCCATTTCATTGTTTTCAGGCCAGCAGAACATCTTTCACAGGTTTACGAAAACTGCTTTGGTTAATGAAAGTGTGATGACATTGTTCTCTTTGGCTTTAGATCAGGCGGATTTTGTTCTTAATGTCGTAAAAATTTTTTACAGGCTGCCAGTGGGGCGAAATGATTTGTAGTTCTGGGTTCTTAATTTATTGTTGTGTTTTTCTCCATATTATTTATTTGGATTTTGTAGCCATTTTGAGAGCTGTACTTGTATACGAATATTATCTGCCTTTTTTTTGGCAAACTTTGTTTTCGAATTATTCATGGGAAGCCATAGTTTGATTTGGGGTTGCAGTCTAATCCAATTCAGGTATTCAATTATGGGCAACTTATAGGTTGACAATACTTTACCATACATATCATGTGGGAACTTTGATTTTTGAATGATGCAGTCTATTATTATTTGTTAGGGGCATTTTACTTGCATATACTATTCAATTCCTACGTGTTTTATGTATTTCACCCAAACTTTATTTTTTGTATTTCTATTATCCAAATTTTTTAATATCACTTCAAAATTTCACTATTTTAATTTTCAAAAGTACAATACAGCTTTCTATACTTATGTAAGGTATATATGTATGTATGTGTTCAGGTGTTAGATGTATAAATACATGAGAATTGTGTTATGTCCTCCTTAAATCTTCCTATTTTTTATGGTTAATAATTTTAATGTGTTTTAAGGTTTGTGCATTTTCTTAATTTTAAGTCACCTTTACAATTCACCATATAGGAGATATTTCTTGTTGTTCAAGAATTTATGACATCTGTTAGACCAGGGTGTGCCAAGGGCATTTGGCGAGCCTTGCTTGGTGTAGGATGGGTTTAATCAGGCTTTAATTAGTTAAAGTTGGGTTGGGTTTGGCTTGAGTCTGGTTTCTATGTGAAAAGTTATAGTCAAGCTCGCCCGCTCCACATGCATTGAAAAAAAATATGGGCAAGAAAAAATTAAGTATTGCATGCTATGAATGTAAATTGTTTGAAAATTAAAGATGGAGACATTATCTCAAAAAGTTGCATGGATATTAAAATTTTAATTTTGATTATATGAGGGAAAGAGATTATATGATGCCTTAGGAGTTAGAATCTAAAGTTCAATCATGCAAACTTCAGATGAAATGCATAATTAAACACATAATGAGCAATCATTTCTTATATAAAAGATATGACTTTTAGAAAAAAATTAGTCATTTTTTATGTAAAATCAACAAATGCACTTACAACATTCATAATATTAAATTTTAAAATCTATGTGTGAGATATGTAAACCCTAAACAAATAAGAAGTATGTGGTATGTATGTAAATCATCCCAAATAAATTAATTTTTTTGGGTCGGGCTTTATGTGGCCATGCCAAGTTTGGCTATTGCTGGCTTTTGACAAAGTCAAAACTGGCTCGAGCTTGCCAAATTTCTATATTTTCACAACTAAGCCAACCGATTCTAAGTGAGCATTTGTCGGTTATGATCTTTTTTAGTAAAATATTACTTTTATTTACGTATGATCTCTTTATAATATATTCATGATTTCTTGGTTATGATTTAAGTTACAACTCTTTGAGCTCTATTCATTCATTAGAATTTACCAATGTTTTGAAAAATAAGATATAAGGTTTGAAATTAATGTAGATGTAATTGATTTTGATTGTTTTTAATACAAAATATTAGGATCACTGATAGAATGAGATGTCACTTTTTCAATTATACTATATAGTCATGACGTCCCCATTATAAGGAAGGGAAAAACCTTTCTATTCTTATCTTATAAACCTATAATGTACCAAGAACAAGAAATTTAACAACATTCTACCTATTCAAATCTTATAGAATAAATTCTAATTAAGACTAAATGGATATTCTAATTAAAAATAATCAAAACACACAAAAGCTAAATATAAATTATGAGTGAAAGTAAACTAAGTATGAAAATTTGTAGGAAATAAATATACAACATATTATTAGGTTTTAAGTGTGTGTTATGCAAATAAGCTAATATATATGTTGTAGAACTAATGACAATAAAATATAAGGTGAACTCAACCACACTTGCTATAACATCGTAGCCAAAAACATAAATATAGATGATGCTAATAGATAAAATTATTATGTTAAGCTAGAGTGGTTTAGTAATTTATTAACAAATTTGTAAATTTAATTCTATAAGATTTAGCATAATAAAATTAATAATAATCTTCAATATTTCATTTAAGCAAAAGTTGAATGGGTGAGAATAAAAGGGAAAGAAAAAAAATTCTAATGACAAAAAATTCTTGGATTACATCTATGCTTAATCAATAACCAAATTATGATTCTCATTACCTCTGAATTTCTACTACAACCCAAACTCCTTCATTCCATAGGTGGTCAGGAAACTACCCCAAACTCTGCATTTCAAGGTTAGGAGTAGCCCCTTTTTTATAAGACAACAATACATAACTTTGCTCCCCATTAAGCACTCTTAAATTCTATCTCTAAGACTTTGTAAACTCTCTATTTACAAAAAGAAAAAAAAATAGAAAAAAATTTCATGTACTTTTAGAGGTAAATAAAAATTCATATTACATTCACTCTCTAATATAATGTTTATACAATTAGAAACACACAATGGAATACTTTGAAAATAACTTACAAATTCTAAAATTTAAAGATGAAGTTACCCCAAAAATTTTGCTTAAATAAACTACAAAGGATGAACACATTTTGTTGTAAATTAATTTATCTCCAATAATTTTTAATCTCTTATAACTCAATTAAATGGATTTTACAATTGCTTTAAAAGTCACTAAACTAATCATATATAAAATCTCTCAGAACACATCTAATGCTTGAAATCTCTCCATAAATGCTCTAAAAATAACCATAAAATCATTAACAAAATAACCTTTCAATAGTTATTAGAACTTTCCATTACTTACAATGGAGATCCATAAACATTAGTAGAACCTTACTTGGCACATGTAAACTTGAAGAAGTCGGCAAATTAGTACCAAGAATTCATAGAATTTAATTTAGAATATGAATCTTGTCATGCACAACCTAGCTCACTCCATCTAATTCAAAACAAAAAAAAATCAAATAAAAATTTATTCTAGATTCATTGGAGATAAAAATAAATGCTTATTTGAATATATAATTTAGTAATAAAATCAATTAATTACATCGCATATAATTATAAAAATTATATAAATTAAGCATTTGTTGGAATTTTTGAATAAATGTTTAGTGCATACAAATTCACTTCAACTTATTCAATTTACTGCTTAGAATCAAACATTAACAACTATTTTTTTAGGTCAGGACCATCGACCACTAACTTCTACAAGGATCTCTTGTCAACCACATCCTAATGTGTTGAGAGAATAGTATTGGTGTCACTTCTTGACTTCCTACACTCTAATTATGAAGTTTTAGCTTCACTATTTTCTTTCGCTTTAATTTTAAAGATCTTTACTACCCTTGATGGAATGAACAATCTAAAGTTATAAGTTGCAAACTTACAAAAGCATCATGAGTTCCTCTCACCAAGTAACATCTTCAAAATTAAATTGTTAACATCATGCACTTTTGTGATGCATTATTTAAAATTATTATCTAGTAAGAGAAGCACAATAAGACCCACTTCACTGACCTTATTCAATATAAACCTAATTTTTATGAATGATGGAATATAAAAGATAAGTTACTGACTATTTGGGACAACACTATTTTCATTATTTTTATAAATTATTTTCAACATGTTTGGTTAAATGCAGTGTGTTTTGCGTTATATATCTCGTCAAGGGTTAACACCCACGGTCTGTGTTTCTTTGAAGGGATATTACTCACATTGCCCTTCCTCTCCTTCATTTCCCTTATTGCATTGTGCCCTATCAAGAAAAGCTCTCTGACCTAAAAAAAGCTCTTCTCTCCCGCTATGCTTGCATTTTCACGTTGCTACCTTTGATCATTGCTCTTCTTATCTCTTTGCCCTGATCAACCTTAAGGTATATTCGATCTTCAAGCTCCCCTCTATGCTCCAATTGATTGTGGGTTAGTTTATGGGTTTGTGATATTATTTGAATATGTGTCTTTCGATTGTGAGATTTTCACTACGAGATTTTTGCATTTTCATATGCATAGTTTTAAGCTCTGCCGTAAAATTTTTCGTAAATTTGTCATAGGTTTGGAGCTCTCTATGGATATCCATTTGCAGTTTTCTATTATGTCTCTTCTGCTTTGAAATCTATGTATTGGTATGGATTTACTGTTATATGTTGGTGTTGGTTTGTTCTTTGAGAGAAGTTTTATTTTCTGTGGTTGGTGTTGTTAGTTTTTTGAGGATGGTGTTCTCAATTAGGAGTGGGAGAGTTAAATAATATTGTTTTATGGATTTAGTATTCTCCATTTTTTTTTTTGGAGAATTTATGCTTTCAGTTTTTGTTCACTTCAAAAATCACTCACCACCCTCTCAAAAGCACAGTACAACTCTATGTTATTTATATTGTTGTGGTGCATTGGTTTTGAGTTGTAGTGACATTGTGATGATGCAATTTTGGGCCAGCATAATTGTTGTTGTATTTGCATGGAGCATTGTATTCAGAACATCTTGTTAGGGTGCTTTTGTTGTGTGGTTTGATATTGGACTTGTGGTTTAGGGTTTGCATCCTTCTATGAATTCAATGTTTAGATTTTTCAGGATGATAAAATTGTTTCACTATTTACACAGAGTATGTTGTGGTGATTTTTTTATGGTGGATTGTTGTTTGGAATATGATGCATTGTGTTCAGCCTCTTGTGAATGCACTGCTTAGTTTTTTATGATTTCTTAATATAACAAAATTTCTCATGTGAATTCATTATTGATTTGGAGCTCTCATTCTTATGCTTTTGTTGTTTTTTTCTTTGAATAGTGTCTTTGTGTCGATCCTCTTTTGAAATCAGTGTTTAGGATTAAAGGGCTAATATATCAGGGGTTTTATAAGGAAATCAGAAGTACTCTTGTTTCTACACAGAGCATTGGAATTCATAACTTCATCTTGTTATATTAGAATAAAGTAGAAACAACTACTTGTATGACACTAAATATTGCATATATACTGATATGTTGATTACTTTTGTGGGGGAGGTTAATTTCTCTCTTCGATCTTGTCCTCTCTATGTCATTTCATATAACATATATGTTGATTATTTGTGTGGGGCTTAATTTATGATGTGCTTACAATATAGAAATGAGGGGTTGATTCATAGTAGTTTAATATGTTGGTGTATTTGTGTGGCACTAATCAATACATATGCTAAATCATTTCAAATAAGTTTGATAAGCAATCAAAATATACACTACATCAATTTATTTTATCATGTTTATGCATTGTAACTTATTTTTATTTGCGCTCATCAGAATTGGCGGTTCATATGGACAAGACAGATACAATGGTGTATTTGCAATGTGGGAAAAAGATACAAAGATGATATTTTGCGACCTATGTTTAAAAGAAGTTAAGTTGGATAATAGGCTAATGAAATTTTTCAATAAAAAGGGGTAACATAACTTAATTAATAAATTTAAAGAAAAGATTGGACGTAATTACTATAGAATATAACTAAAGAATAAGTGTGATTAATTAAATAAGGATTGAAATTTATAAAAAGAATTCAAGAGGGAAACTATTGATTTTGGTTGGGATCATAGAAGTGCACTACTTATGCATTTGAACAATAGTGGAAAGAAAGATTAGAGATGAAATTATACTTTTTTAGTTAGAAAATTACATTGTTATGTTAAGCAATGTTATAAATCAATATTTTTTTTATTTTTTTATCATCTATAGTTCGTTTAACAAGGGACACTCTTCTCTATGGGTGTCATTGAGAGAACATTTGAGTTGTGAAAAAAAATGGATGATTCTTTGAGATTGTCTGCACATCCATTTAGAAAGCTGGAGAAGATTGTGACTGTAATAATGTCTCTCCACAATTATATTCATTGACATCCCAACCATTTGACATTGATCTTGATGATACTGACAAAAAACAGTCGACAATTTCTCCTAAAACATATGAGTACCACGTGGGAGAATTAATATTACCAAATTATTCTGATCTAGAGGATGCATGTACGCAGGATGAAGAGAACGTTAAAGATATGATTCTGTTGCAAGAGCAAATCACTGATGCATTAGCATTTGTATGATGCTTATATGATATTGTATGAGAAGATATTATTAATCTCTTAATTTTGACTCTTTATGCAATGATATTTATGTGGAATGTTCTATGATTTGTTGTCGTTTTTTTTAAATTATTTCATCATGTATCTTATCGCTCTTAGATGGCCTCTTAAGCAACTGCGGATGTAAAATTAGGTTTTTTACATATTTTTTAGTTTGAAAGTCTATGAAAAGATACATGACCTTAGAGGTTCTTTTGGATGACATTGAAGTTGTTATGACTTTTGACATATATGAGATTGATATCAAGGCAACAAAGATCTCCCTTTTTCAATCATATAACTGTTGGGTTTTTCTGGAGGGCCTTTGTGCTGATATACTTCTGTGACATATACGGTTTGGCATTCATGATTTAAAGAAAATCAAGATCATATTCTTTAAGGTCTTATGTCTTCGTACAATGATAGATTATTCATTTGTTTATCTTTACTCTAAGACCTAATAGTTTTATTATTTTTTATAAATGTATTTTAGATATTTTTATTAATTAATTTTAAATATAACTTTATCGTTATAATATTAAGGCAAGTTAATTTTATATTTGTGGTTTTTAACTTTCAGTAAATATGATCTTAAGGACTTTCGGTACTTCTAAAGTCTTGCACTACAACTGTGGATTACACTATACTCCACTTACATCATGAAGAGAAAATATCTATAAGAGAGAATTTAACTGTGACTTCTTAAGTATGCAGATCAATTTGATGATTATCTTGAGAATTTAACATGCCTTTCCTGACACCCACCAGCTCTAAAAAACTTCTAGAAAGCCCGCGTTGTTGCCAGTCTAAGCTCCGAGATAAGGCCACAATCCCTTCAACGATGATATTTACGACGATCTTGTGTCTGCTTTTGTCTCCTCCAACAACTTTCGGTCTGACATCCGCAACCTCACCATTCAAATTATCCCATTTCTCCATGAAAACAATTCACCTTTCACGGTGATCAACTATCCTTTCCTCAGCCTCGATGCTGATCAATACTTCCCTCTCGATTTCACCATTCACTTCTTTTTCTCATTTTCTAATGAGCAATGAAACTAGCAAAGCAAACTTGGCCGAGGTAGAAGGGAAAGATTTTTGTTTCACACTATTCCTAGATCAACACGAAATGCCCAACTTTTGAGTGTAGTATGATCTCTTAACTTACATATTAGAAGTAACCAAACAATCAGGCTTACCATGAAACCCTAAAAATAGATCACATAAAAAAGTAGTTTTTATTTCCCACCTTTACTGACTTTTGTCATTTTGTGTTTACATTGACAAACAGAAAAAAAAAACTAATTCTATGACACAATTCTAGCTTAAAACATTACTTCACTGTACTGTCCCAGAAGCCCAAACTAACTGATCTTTGAAGAAAAATGGTTGTTTTGATGATCTTCTCCAACACCAAACACTTGGTCATTTTCAGGAGTTTTTTCATGAATCTTGTCAGGAAAAAAGTCATCCAGGCGTTGCGCTTCAAACAGATTTTTATTTGATTTCATTTGCTCTTTGAACAACTTCTCAAGCTGTCTGCCCTGAGCTTCAATTCTCATTTGCAGATTTCTTTGAATCTGTGGAAAATTTAATAAAGGAAATTTCATTTTATGTTAGATGAAAAAAATAAGATTAACAATGGTCTTTACTTCTAGCTGCTCGTGAAGATGCCTTTGTACTTGTAGCTGGATTTGGAGAGCTTCAGTGATTGGGATGACACTGCATTTCAATGAAAAGGATATTGATGAGTTCCTTCTTAAAAAAACTTGAATGCTCGGTGACATTTACACACGTCATCGAATTCATATGTATTTACATATCCAACAAAAGAAAATTACTTTTCTACATTTATATCACATAAAAATACCACTTTTTTAACTTCTAATAAGTGAAATATACCTTTTCATGCATACCAAAAGTGGCATACATATGTAAAAATTGAAGTTTAGGTGTTTGATATGTAAATACGTAACAATCGAGTGGTATGAATGTAAATCTTCCTAAACAAAAAGTGTCATAGAAACATACGTTTTGGGATCAAACTGCTGCAATTCATTAGCTTTCCTCTGAAACTTTCCTGAATGAAAATACATGAAATAATAAGACATCTCTTCACATTATAGCAGCATATAGTCTTCAGCATAGTATAATATCTTTGAATAGGCAACAAAAACCAACAAGCACACAAACATTCCTAATGAATTCCAAACTTTCCCCCTCCTATAAATGTTCAGAAAACTGAAGAAAATACAAAGAAGCTACATCTACTTGGTATAACTGCATAGATTATTATTTCTGCTTTGCTAACAATTCATATTCAAATCATCAGTTCTTCAGCAAGATTCCCTTTGCTTCACCCTCAATTCAATTGTCCCTATTCTGTATTCAATTCAAATAAAAAAAAGAACTTTTTTTATACTGAAAAATTTTATTTGCTTCATCCCTCATCATGTTTTAGGTGAAATGATGAGCGAACTGGGAGAATCTTAAAAAATATCCTTTTTTCATAGTTTATTTCATTCTGTTAGTATCAAATTTGATGTTGAATTCAGTCAGTGGTGGAGAGAATAAAATAAGGACAAATTCTTTGTTAATAGAACTAATACAATAGTGATTTGAGAGATGAGTTTCATTACTGTTTATTATTATTTGTTGCCCACATCTCCAGCACAGATCGAACTTCACGATGTTCGGATTGTCTTATTTTGGTTTGTCTTGACCTTTAGGTCTGTTTGTTTGACTTGTAAATAATTGCATCAACTTTTTTTTGACTAGATGGGAGCCTTCATGTATGCATTAGTGTGCAAGCAAACTTTACATGTGTTTTTAATTACAACTTCGCATGTAGATGCGTGCTGATGAACATTTATATATATATATATATATATATATANTTTAAACTTGCCTCATTATAGAGTGAACCCTGGTGAGCATGCTATGTTGAAGAAACAAGTGGTTGAACTCCTAAGAAAAAGCCTTTATTTAGGAGAGTATATGGACCTTATGTTGTACCTATACTTTAAACCCCAAAGGAAGATGGAACTTGGAGAATTTGCATAGATAGTAGAACTATGAATAGGATTAATGTCAAGTATAAGTTTCTCATACCTAGACTAGACGTTATGCTTGATCTTATTTTAGGAGAAAATATACTTTCAAAGATAGATTTGAAACACGACTATCATCGTATTATGATTAAACCCGTGATGGAAAAAAATATTTTAATCCATAGAGAGTCCTTATGAATATATAGTTATGTTATTTAGTCTCTTTAATTCTCCTAACACATTTATGTGTTTGATGATCATGGCTCTACAGCATATCATTATACCTTTTCTAGTAATATATTTTGATGGCTTTCTTATTTGTATTCTCAATGAAATCTCTCATCTTAATTACTAACAACTTTTAGAAAACATTTGAGAAACAAACTTAATATTAAATTCAAAAAGTGTTTTTTTTCTACCATATCAAAGTTTTCTTAGGCTTTATCATGTCAGCAAATGGTTTGAAAGTGGATATGTCAAAAATGGAGTCCATTATTGACTGGCTAATTCCAAATCATTTGCTTATGTCAGAATTTTTGAAGGCTTTAGAACTTCCTATAGAAGATTTATGAGAGATTTCAGCACTGTGGAAGGCCCAGTAACTAAAATTTTAAAGAAAGATAGATTTTATTTAGACTCGAGAGGAAGAGAATATCAAACCCACAGGGAAATTTTGTAATATGCACTATTGAACAACAAACTTTCTATTCTTAAAAGACAATTCCTTAAACTAAAGATAATTTGACAGTAATTAAAATTCAAATATATTTGGTATTTTTGATATTTTGACAAAACAACAAAAACTTCTAAAGATAACTTGAGTTTATGTAAGCAAAAACACTTGATATGAAAATACCTTTCTCCTTATCATGAATTAGTAATAAGTATAGGAATTCGGTTATGAAAGTATGCAAATTGTGTTGTGCGAAATAGGAGCAATTATATTCTTTGCCCTTACTAGAGATGCTATAAAGAACAATGACTAATTTAAAGTTTGAATAGTTATGAAGACCGGCTAGGCAGGGAAGATATCAGCTCTCATTCTAGGGTTCCCTCGATTCCCTCCACCTAGGGGCTAGCATCTCATATCAGAACCTAAAATAATAAACCAATTTGGAGGCTTTAACCTGTCAATTTAAAGTTCTCTAACTACACACCCTTCAAAGATTATTTCCCTATTTATTTACATTAAATCATATGAATCACATTCTCATTCATATAACCTCATATGATTCTTTTTAATTGTTGATTGAGACAATACCAGCCTGGTTCTTATATGTTCTCACAATAAATTTTAATATCTGGATATGCCAAATTAAGAAGTAAATGAAGTACATGGATTTAAATCATCACAACTTCTTCCAACATTAAAGATCAATACTCTCCACAACTTTCATCCATCACTTTTAATTACTTATCATTTTAAGGAGACAGATAAAAAAAACTGCTCAGATTTCATGGAGAAAACAAAAGCACACTTTAGTTTAAAAGTAGAAATCATTGTCAAACCAACAAGAAATCTCAATTAAAATCAAAAGTAGTTTTAAACATAAGATAA
>JXCR01027773.1:372165-387556 GCA_002079205.1 Phalaenopsis hybrid cultivar
ATGAAAATATGAGTTCCTATCTAATTAAGAAATATTGTAGATTTTCCAAATTTAGAATTTAGTCATTTTATTATCTCCACTTAAAAATTTTTATTAAGAATAATTTTACTTACTATATTATATCCTTAAGCTTAAGAGTTTCTCAAGTCTTATACTTTAAAAAGACCAAATGTGGAACCAATTTTTTATTAGGCACTAATCCTCAAGCTTCTCCTCTCTTACTTTTTTTTCTTTTTCTTTTTCTCTTTTTCTTTTCTTTTTCATTTCTTTTTCTTTTTAGGCAAGGATTGCTATATCTCAATAGGCCTTTAATGGTTTTAAATTCCACTTCTCATTTCCAAAAGCAAAGTCCTGATATAATCTTCTACTTATAAATATAATAATAGTTTTGAAAATTATTTTTAATAAAAGAAATTTAAGTATTAAAAAATAAAAGTCTAATTTTCTAAATTTTTCAAAAATACAATTTTTCTTAATAAAGGTAGTTACACTATATTTAACATTTTCTACCCTAAAAGTTTTTAATTGAAAGTTTTTTCTTCATTACTCATAATTTTAACTAAATTTTCTTACTCATTTCTAAAATCAAATTTTTATGTCTGGTTCAAAAATACCCTTATTCATTACTCATAATTTTAACTAAATCACTCAACCCTTACTCATTTCTAAAATCAATTACTCATTTCTAAATTTTTCAAAGTCTCAGGTGGCAAATGGTAAATCATATTGATTACCTCTGGTGAAAAAGGTACCAATTTTCCTCAAACCATACCTCGATCCTCTTCAGCTTCGGGGAGGTTTGCATAAAAATCCTGAACTACAGAAATAACTGCTACAGCAAAAAAAATAAAAATATTGTTCCCACTATCGGCAGATCCACTTGAATTTTTGAAACAATGCTCTTGGATAAGCTTTCATGATTGTAGAGCATCACTATACCTATCTTGAGCCCTCGAACTCAAATTTACTCAAATCAAAATGGCCTTTTCCTTTGCTCCTCTTCATTCTTGGTGCCATTCTACAAGTTTTCATAAAATTTTGCAGTAACTTCAAAAATCAAGTTAAACTACTAAACTAAACTTCCAAAAGCTCAAACTACACTTCCTATGCAATTTCCATAGATTTTTCCTCATTTTTCACAATGAATAGTGATTTTTAGATTAGTCTAAATGTACTCAAAACACATGGTGAAAATCCAAAATTTTTACATAGGAGTGAAGCTCTTACCTTAAGAAATCCGAATCTATCAAATTTGGCTCAATTCCACCAAGAAATCTCCTCTTAATGACTTGCTCTAGCTCTCCAAATCACAAACTCGAGAGGAAGAAGATGACAATGAGGGTGAAAATAGCAATTTTTGGGTTTAATTTTCACTTTTAACCATTTGCGAACTGGTTTTCGTGAACCATCGCTTAAGCGAGGGTAAGTGGCACTTAGGCGCCTGCCTCTCGGGTTACATCTCACTTAAGCGCGAGAATGTGGCGCTTAGGAGCCAGTGCACGATTTTTGAAATTTTTAAATTTAAGTAAAATTCACTATTAACCTAAGTATATCACCCCTAAATGGTCTCATATCACTTAAATGACTATTTTCATCTCCTATGAAGACATCATATCAAAATCTCTCTCTTTCTTAGACTATAGGGCAGAAAATAATATGGGGCAAAATTCCTTCACTAAACCCTTCATTTATGGGCCTAAATTCTTCTAATAACTCCTAGAGACGTCTTGGAACTGTCTTGGCATGTTTCTACAGCCAATTAGCGGTTAAACCTTCTAGAATCTTAATTTAGCACATGTTTTTAGCTGCCGCACTTAAGCGTCGAATATTAGTGCTTAAGCGCCAGTGCTCAATTTTGCACCAGTCAACTTAACGTCCAAATTCTCTTTCTAGCATGTCTAGATCACTAAATAAAATCTTAAAATCATTACTAACATAAAATAGACTAAAAAATACTATCCCAAATTTTCTTAATCACACACAAACAACATTCAAAGTAAAACACACTGATAACTATGGGTTGTCTCCCACAAAGTGCTTTTTTAACGTCGTCAACCCAACGTAACTGGTGCTTATTCTAGTTGACCCAACATCATTCGATCGTTAAATTTATACTGATCCCCTATAAAATAAGGTTTCAGTCTATGACCATTCACTTTAAACACTTTATTAGTTTTAGGTTCCATAATATTCACAGCTCCATAAGGATTTGCTTTCATTACAACAAATGGGCCCATTCACCTGGACTTAAGTTTGCCTGAAAATAATCTTAACCTTGCACTATATAGCAAAACTTGTTGCCCAGGATTAAAATTTTTAGAAATAATCTTTTGATCAAGCCACGACATCATCTTTTCTTTATAAATCTTAACACTCTCATAAGATTCATTCCTTATCTCTTCAAGCTCATTTAATTACAATAATCTTTTCTCCCACATTTTTATCTTTTCTTTGTAAATCTTAGCACTCTCATAAGATTCATTCATTATCTCTTCAAGCTCATTTAATTGCAATAATCTTTTCTCACCAATATCTTTCAAATTATAATTGAACTCTTTAATTACCCAATATACTTTATGCTTAAGTTCAACCAGTAAGTGACAAGATTTCCCAAATATTAGCCTATATGGGGACATTCCTATAGGAGCTCTATATGCAGTCCTATAAGCCCACAAAGCATAGTCAAGTTTGTCTGACCAATCCCTTTTAGTTGGATTTACAGGTTTTTTCATAATTCTTTTAATTTCTTGATTGGATAAATCAGCCAAACCACTTTTTTGAGGATGATAAGCAGTAGCGATTTTATGATTTATGTAATAATTCTTTAATAATTTCTCCATTATGACATTTCTAAAATGACTTCCCCCATCAATTATGATAACTCTCGGCATCCTAAATCTACAAAAATATGTTTGTTTTTAAAAACTTTGCAACACTTTGAGCCATCACATCAAGGTAAAGCAACAGCTTCTATCCATTTGGATACTTAGTCCACTGCTAATAATATATATATATTTTAAAAAGATGGTATAAATGGTCCTATGAAATCTAATCCCCAAACATCAAATATTTCAACTTCTAGCATATAATTGAGGGGCATCTTATTCTTTAGATATTGCCTACTCGTTGTCATCTATCATAAGTTTTGATATAAGCATTAATATCTCTAAAGATAGTAGGCCAATAAAATCCATATTGTAAAATTTTGTATATTATTTTATCAACACCAAATTGTCCCCCCAAAAAAAATTATTATATTTTTGGATAATTTAATAAGTTTCCTCTAACAGTACACATCTTTGAATAATAAGATCTTTCCCTTATTTCCATAAAAATGGGTCATCCCAAAAATATGTCTTAACTTCAGAAATAAATTTTCTCTTCGGTTGGTATGTCATTCCATAGGGTATAATATCACTAACAAGAAAGTTTACAATGTTGGCATACCACGGAACACGTCACTCATTAATTTTGAATAGTTTTTTATCTGGAAAATTTTTATTAATTTCATTTTCAAAATAGAGTGTTTTTTCTAACTCAAGCCTGGACAATCCCTTCCTATCTACTATTGTAAAATCAAACTGTTGCAAAAGAAGAATCCATCTTATAAGTCTTGTTTTAGCATCCTTCTTTTTCATTAGGTACTTAATAGCATAATGATATGTATGCACTACGCAATAATTTTCAATTAAACATGATCTAAATTTATCAAAGGCATCCACTTTTGTTAATAACTCTTTTTCAGATGTTGTATAACTAAATTGAGTTTCATTAAGAGTTTTACTAGCATAGTAAATTACCTTGAAAATTTTATTATATCTTTGTCCTAAAATAGCTCCAATAGCATAATCACTAGCATCACACATCAGTTCAAAAGGTTTTCCCCAATCTGGTGAAACTATAATTGGTGCAGTGACTAATTCTTATTTTAATAACTCAAAAGCCTTAATGCATTCTTCATCAAAGTTGAAAATTGCATCTTTCTCCAGTAAATGGCACAAAGGCTTAGCAATTTTTGAAAAGCCTTTAATATATCTCCTGTAGACTCCAGCATGTCCTAAAAAACAGCTAATTTCCCTGACATTTGTTGGATAAGGTAAATTAGCAATCACTTGAATTTTAGCATGATCTACTTCCATTCCATTTTCTGATATTTTATGTCCTAATACAATTCCTCTTGCTACGATTATTTGACATTTTTCCCAATTAAGGACTAAATTTGTTTCTTCACAATGCTTAAGAAATTTTGATAAATGTTCCAAACATGAGTCAAATGAAGTTCCAAATACTGAAAAATCATCCATAAATACTTCAATTCCTTTTTCAATTAAATCAAAAAAAATACTATTATACATCTTTGAAATGTAGCAAGGGCATTACACAAACCAAAGGGCATTCTTCTAAAAGCAAATGTACCATAAGGACAGGTAAAAGTTGTTTTCTCTTGACTTTAAAAGTTATTTGTCTTTGGTGATAACCCGTATATCTATCCAGAAAATAAAAGTATTTATGTCCAGCTAGTCTATCCAGCATTTGATCTAGAAATGCTAATGGAAAATGATCATTCCTAGTAGCAAGATTTAATTTTCTATAATCAATACATATTCACCACCCTGCAACTTGTCTAGTTGGTATTAATTCATTATGTTCATTCACAGTCATAGCTACTCCTCCTTTCTTAGGAATGCAATGAATTGGACTTACCCATGCACTATCTAAAATAGGGTAGATAATTCTAGCATCTAACCACTTTAAGATTTCTTTCTTCACAACTTCTTTCATAACATAATTTAATCTCCTTTGATGATCAGCCCGAGGTTTCAAGTTCTCTTCCATATGAATTTTATGCATACAAATTGAAGGATTGATTCCTTTAATATCAGTTATTATCCATCCAAAAGCTTTCTTAAAATTTTTCAAAATTTTCATCAATCTTTATTCTTCTTCTAGCATTAATTTTAAGGAAATTATAACTGGTAAAGTAGAGGAATCTCCTAAAAATGAATATTTTAAATGATCAGGAAGTAACTTCAACTCAAGTTCTGGAGGGTTTTCTAATGATGGACGAAATGATTTATCTTTCTCTATTGTATCCAAAATTTTAAAAAAAAATTTAACATAGTTTGAATCTTCCTTAAAAAGATCTTCACAGTGATCTAATTCCTCTTTTTCTCGTGTTCCAAATCTTTTTCTTCATATTTTTCTTCATAAGTAGTTTTGAAATAACATTCACTCAGATATCTTATAACATCCATTATATAACATTCATCATCTTTACCTTTTGCAGGATACTTCATTGATCTTGAAATGTTAAAAGTAAAGTTTGATCATTAATGCGCATTGTTAATTCCCCTTTTTGCAAATCTATCATTACTCTTCTTGTGGCTAGGAAAGGTCTCCCCTAGATGATAGGTATCTCCTTGTCTTCTTTCATATCTAGTACAATGAAATCAATAGGAAAGATAAATTGATCCACTTTCACTAGGACATCTTCTATAACTCCTTTAGGGTTATGTTATTAAACGATCTACTAACTGCAGAGTTATAGTAGTAGGGATTATTTCTCATAATCCAAATTTTTTAAATATTTATAATGGCATAAGGTTAATACGTGCACCCAAATCACATAAAGCTTTCATAAAAAATCTGTCTCCTATCGCACATGGAATTGTAAAGCTACTAGGATCTATAAACTTTTCAGGAAGCTTTTTCTGAATTATAGGAATGCACTCCTCACTAAGTGCAACAGTCTCATTATCTTCAAACTTCATTTTCCTGTTGAGAATATCCTTAATAAAATTTGCATAGCTTGGCATTTGTTCTAAGGCTTCATCAACTGGACTATTAATTGTGAGCTTCTTAAAATTCTCCAGAAATTTTTAAAATTTCTTATCCAACTTCTGTTGACGAAGTCTCTGAGGAAACGGTGGTGGTGGTTTCTCTAAGTTAACTTTAAGTGGAGAAATAGATCTTTCAGAATCTTTTGGTGCATCCTCTTTTGTTTCTTCATCTTCTTCTCTCTCTACATCAGTTTCTTTTTTAATCCTATCTTCCAACACTCTTTCGCTTCTAAATTGAATGGCATTTACTTGCTCTTTATTCTGGTCTTTCAGATTTGTTTCAATATTACTAGGAAGTGTTCCTTGGGATCTATTACTTAATGAATTTGCAATTTGTCCAGTTGATTCTCAATATTTTTAATTGTAGCTCCTTGACTTTGTAACACCACTTCTTTTAAGACGACTTCTTCTCCTTAAATTGTGAATTACTGTTGAAAATTGGAGTATAAGTAGATATATAATTATTATTTCCTTGGTTGTTCTAATTTCCCAACAGGTTTACTTAATTGTTCCCCAATTTCTGATTATTACCACCCGAAGTATTATTCCAATTGAAGTTGGGATGGTTCTTACAACATGGGTTATAATAATTTGAATATGGGTTATTTTGCTATTTAGGGCATTCAAAGTTTCTAATGAAGTTTGAGAATCTACCAATTGGCCTAATGAATTCTCTTCAATCATAGATATTGATTGAGAAAAATTCATTCCAAATTAGTCTAACTACCTTGAAATTGTAGCAACTTGATTTGCTAACATAGTAAATGCATTAGATTCATGAATATTGGCTAATTTCTTTGGATTTACCCTCTCAGAAGGCCATTGAAAATTATTGGTAGCCATTTATTTAATTAAAGCATAAGCGTCATGAATGATTTTAACATTAATAAACCATTAACAGCAGCATCAATAATAGATTTAAAAGATCCAACTAATACATTATAAAAAGTTTGAATTATTAACCAATCTAGTATAGCATGGTGCAGATACTTTCTTAAGAGTTCTTTAAATTTTTCCCAGGCTTCATAAATAAATTCCCTTCAAACTAATTAAAAGATGTAATATCATTTCTGAGCTTCACAATTTTTTATGGTGGAAAATATTTAGCAAGGAATTTTTGTGTTAAATCACCCCAATTTCTGATATATCCAGGTGCTAATGAATTTAACAACATCTTAGCTTTATCCTTAAGTGAGAAAAGAAATAACCTAAGTCTTATGGCATCATCTGATACACCATCATATTTAAATGTAGCGCACAATATAAAAATTTAGCAAGATGTAAATTTGGATATTCAGTCGGTAATCCCCCAAACTGATTATTTGATACCATTTGAATAATAGCAAGTTTAAGCTCAAATGAATTAGCCATTATAGTAGGTTTTTGAATACTACAATGAAGTTCATCTACTGTAGGGTTGGCATAATCTCTTAATCGTCTAAATTCTTGGTGAATGTTAGTATTTTGGTTGTTTTGGCTTGTCATTTCTATAACTTTTTAAATTTTTTCAAAAATTTTTAATTTTTTTTAATTTTTCTCATTTTCTTAACAGTTCTTTCTAATTCAGAATTGTAGGCCACTAGTCCTTCAGAACCTGAACAACGCATACAAAAAAATAAAATAAAATAAAACACATAAAATAAAATACAATAACTTTTAAAAGTTTAAATAAGACTTTCTAAAAGTAAAAATTCACTTTTAAATCAATCTTCTTATTTAATTTCCCGACAACGGCGCCAAAAACTTGATCTCAAAACTGCTTATACACAACAGTATAACAATGACTTTAATTATAATTTTCATTTATATTTCCTTACTTTGCAATAAAACCAAAAACTTGATCTTGAAGAAAATAAGAATTTAACTCCTTAACTTACATATTGGGATACTACATAAGTATACGTATCGTTATCAAGTAATATAGGATTTTCTTATTAAGACCTGAATATCGAACCCACAGGGAAATTTTGTAATATGCACTATTGAACAACAAACATTCAATTCTTAAAAAATAATTACTTAAACTAAAGATAATTTGATAGTAATTAAAATTCAAATATTTTTGTTATTTTTGATATTTTGACAAAACAGAAAAAACTTCTAAAGATAACTTGAGTTTATGTAAAGAAAAATACTTGATATGAAAATACATTTCTCCTTATCATGAATCGGTAATAAGTATAGGAAATCAATTGTGAAAGTATACAAATTGTGTTGTGTCAAATAGAAGCAATTATATTCTTTACCCTTTCTAGAGATGCTATAAAGAACATTGGTTAATTTTAAGTTTGAATAGTTATGAAGACCGGCTAGGTAGGGAAGATTCCAGCTCTCACTCTAGAGTACCCTCGATTCCCTTCACCTGGGGGCTAGCATCTCGTATCAGAACCTAAAACAATAAACCAAGTTTGGGGATTTAACCTGTCACTTTAAAATCCTCTAACTCGACACCCTTCATAGATTATTTCCCTATTTATTTGCACTAAATCATATATATTACATTCTCATTCATACAATCTCATGTAATTCTTTCCAATTGTTGACTAAGACAATATCAGCCCAGTTCTTACATGTTCTCACAACAAATTTTAACATCTGGATAAGCCAAACCAAGAAGTAAATGAAGTACATGGATTTAAATCATCACAACTTCTTCCAACATTAAAGATCAATACNATGAAGTGTAGATGTTAGCCCTCAGGCGAGGGGAACATGGGAGCACGGAAGTGAGAGTCGGTATCCTCCCAGCGTAGCCACAGATTCAGTAACCAATCACAAGATTAGTCAATGTTCTTTATGTCTGGACCGCTCCTATTTGGCACTATACAATTTGAAGTAATTCACTTTATTCATTCACTTTAATTTCTTGACAAGGAGAATGATGCTTTCTTATATATTGAATTTCACATTAGAAATTTTAATAGTATAATTAGTTAATTAAGAGTTTGTTAAAATTATATATTTATTTCAATTGCCTATTAGTGACAAATTAAGTGATTTGAACTGTATTGTTGTGATTAAGTATTAATTTGTTAAATCCTAGTTTGTAACCTCTAGTATTACTTCCTATGAGATCAATATCCAGGAATCCATTAGAGCCCTGTATTACTTGAATGATATGTATACTTACGTTAATAAGTGTGACTTTGTAATTATTGAATATTTTATACACTTTTTTATCAAATCTATAACTGTTTTCAAGTTTTTGGCGCCATTGTCGGGGACTTAAATCTTTTTTGCAACAATATCAAATTCTTATATTTTTAAGCATATATAAAGTCACTGTCAGTAACCCTGACATTTCATCGTAGCTCAAGGCAAAGTGATCCCTGGATACTGTTAATATGCATAGTACAACAATATTCAGATTATATTTTACTTTTATTTCTTTACTTTGAAACAAAACCAAAAACTTGATCCTAAAGAAAAATAATAATTTAACTTTTAATTTATATATTTTAGGATACTACGTAAGTATATGTATCGTTATCAAGTAATATAGAACTTTTTGATTTAGACCTAGATATCGAACCCACAGGGAGAATACTCAATATGCACTATTGAACAAGAAACTTTCTATTTTTGATAAAAAATTAATTATCTAAACTACAGATGATTTTGGCAGTAATGAAAATTTAAATATTTTTGGTATTTTCAATATTTTGATAGAACAATAACAATTTAAAAGATAACTAAAATTCTTGTAGAAGAAAAGCACTAATATGAAATTAACTTTCTTCTTATTATGAATCAGTAATAAGAATAGGAATTTTGTTGTGGAAATATGCAAATTGTGTTGTGCCAAATAGGAGCAATAATATTCTTTACCCTTACTATAGATGCTATAAAGAATATTGGCTAATTGTAAGTTTGAATAGTTCTGAAGACCGGCTAGGCAAAGAAAATTCTAGCTCTCACACTAGAGTTCCCTTAATTCCCTCTACCTGGGGGCTAACATTCTCGTATCAGAACCTAACATAATAAACCAAGTTGGGGGCTTTAACCTGTCACTTTAAAGTCCTCTAACTCTACACCCTTCAATGAATATTACTCTATTTATTTGCACTCAATCATATGAACTATATTCTCATTCATACAACCTCATGTGATTCTTTCCAATTGTTGACTGAGATAAAATTAGCCAGGTTCTTACATGTTCTAACAACAAATTTTTTGGTCAAATCAAGAAGTAAATGAAGTGCATGGATTTAAATCATCACAACTTCTTCCATCATTAAAGATCAATACTCTCCACAACTTCCATCCAAAACTTAATTACTTATCATTTTAAGAAGAAAGATAAAGAAAACTACTCAGAATCCATGGAGAAAACACCACACTTTAGTTTAAAAGTAGAAATCATTGTCAAACCAACAACAAGTCTCAATTTAAACTAAAAGTAGTCTAAAACAAATGTTCTCATTTTAAGAAGAAAGATAAAGAAAACTACTCAGAATTCATGGAGAAAACAAAACTACACTAACGAAATCCTTATCAAACTAACAACAAGTCTCAATTAAAACTAAAAGTAGTCTCAAAACAAAAAGATAAAAACTTATCTCAAGTNAATGTATTTAAATCAACTCAGCTTCTTCTATCATTGAAGATTAATACTTTCCACAACTTCTGTCCAAAACTTAATTACTTATCATTTTAAGAAGAAAGATAAAGAAACTACTCAGAATCCAAGGAGAAAAAAAAAACCACACTTTAGTTTAAAAGAAGAAATCATTGTCAAACCAACAACAAGTCTCAATTAAAACTAAAAGTAGTCTCAAAACAAAAAGATAAAAACTTATCTCAAGTCCTCCACCAAACTCTTGAAGTTTCTTTGATTCTCTTGTCTTTACAATCACTCAAAATAAAATAACAAAAAAGGATAAAATAAAAGTAAAAGTGGTGCCTGAAAATCTCTNAATTGTAAGTAGAAAGATAAAGAAAACTACTCAGATTCCATAGAGAAAACAAAACCACACTTTAGTTTAAAAGTAGAAATCATTGTCAAACCAACAACAAATCTCATTAAAACCAAAAGTAGACTAGAACAAAAAGATAAAAACTTATCTCAAATCCTCCACCAAACTCTTGAAGTTTCTTTGAATCTCTTCTCTTTTAAAANTAATTTCTCCACCAAACTCTTAAAGTTTCTTTGAATCTCTTCTCTTTTACAATCACTCTAAACTCTCAAAATAAAACTAAATACAAAAATGATAAAAGTAAATTTTGTGTGGTGCCTGAATCTCTCCATAAGATTCTCCATGATCTTCCCAAGACTCAACACTATCTCTCTCTTCAAGCTCCCATCTCAAATGTCTCAACTTCCTTCTTTTATAAATCTCTAAAAGGTGCCTTGGAAATTCATCAAAATTTGTCCAAATTTGATATATTCTCCATGGGATGTCTCCTTTCACAAGTCTTTTAATAATATTTTCATTCATAGTGGTCATAACCACCCTCTTTAGCCAATAGATGCCTCAAATATTTCTTCAAAATTTGGCCAAATGAAGAAAACTGCCAAATAACTGCCTTTGGCGTTTTAGCGCGGGGCCTCTAGCACTTAAGCACGACCTTCTCTGTTTCCCCAGCGTGTAAGCGCCGAATCTGGTGCTTAGGTTCCAAAACACTTTTGCACAAATTTCACATTTTTTCTCCAAATTTGATCCTTTTTCACTCCTTTTAGCATTTTTCAACTTTTTACTTGTACCTGAAGAAAAACACACAAACACTTTCCATTAAAGCACAATATCACACACACACACACACACACACACAGATATATATATATATATATATATATATGTCTAAAAATATTATATATTTTAGGTGTATCAATTACCTCTAAGATTATACATATACTCTTTAGCTTAAACTAGAGGTTGATAAAAAGCAAACAGATGCATTTTATAAGCTATCTCTTATAATTACATTCTTAGAGTTTTAAATACCTGGATTTAAAAGCATGAAAGATGATAATTAGATGTGCACCAATTTTATTCTATCTTTTTCTATCAAGATTCCAAGCCAATAATAGTTAATAGTTATTTAAAGATTATTGATGGTTAGCTTTGTAAAGGTAAGATGTTATGTGTCCCTAAAACCTCCATAAGATATTTCCTTATCGCAAAACATCATTATGTAGAAATTGATAGACATTTTGTGAAAATTCAAAACCTAAAATTTAGTAGAAATATTTTATTGTCTTATAGTCAATATTATACTTGTATTTAAGCTAAATCATCAATTAAAAGAGAAGATCCTTACACATTTATACTTATTCCTTTTTGGTAGTGGAAAGTCATCTCTATTGACCATAATATAAGCTTAAACAAAACACCTAGAGGTCTTAATAGTATTCTAGTAATTGTGTATATGTTTTCCAAAATGTTACATTTTATGCCTTCCTCCAAAATAAATGATGCTTCTCATATAGCCAACCTAATCTTTAGAGAATTTCTGAGGTTTAATGAAATTTCTTCAACTATTGTTTCTAATAGGGATGTTGAATTAATGTACTAATTTGGTAAGACCTTGTGCAAACTAATGGAAACATAATTAAAATTTTTCTTAGCTTTTCACTCTCAACTGACAATTAAGATTAATGTCAAGTATAAGTTTCCCATACCTAGACTAGATGGTATGTTTGATCTTATTTCAGCAGAAAATATACCTTTAGAGATAGATTTGAAATACAATTGTCATCATATTAGGATTAAACCCATGATGGAAGAATTTATTTTAATCAATAGAGAGTCCTTATGAATATATAGTTGTGTTATTTAGTCTCTTTAATGCTCCTTACACATTCATGTGTTTGATGATCACGGTTCCAAGGCATACATTAGACCTTTTCAAGTAATATATTTTGATGGCATTCTTATTTGTAGTCTCAATGAAATCTCTCATCTTTACCACTAACAACTACTTTTTGAAAGAACAAAATTGAGAAACAAAACTTAATATCAAATAGAAAAAGTGTTTTTCTACCAGGTCAAAGTTTTCTTAGGCTTTATCATGTCAGCAAATGGTTTGAAAGTGTATACGTAAAAAACAGAATCCATTATTGACCGGCTAATTAAAAAATTATTTACTTATGTCAAAATTTTTTAAGACGTTACAAATTCCTATAGAAGATTTATGGAGATTTCAACACTTTGGTAGGCCCAAAAACTAAAATTCTAAAAAATAATAGATTTTATTTGGACTCGAGGGGCGGAGAAAGCTATGAAACATATCAAAATTTTAATGAACTCATCACCTATTTTAAAACTCCAACATTTAAAAAAAACATATGAGGTAACCTGTGATTCATCAAGCAAAAAAATTATGGGTATTTTAAGCCATGATAACCATCCAGTTGCCTTATACAATGAGAAATGGAATGATTCCAAATAAAGATATTTCTTATGTGATAGAGAGTTTTCTATGATCATTCGAAAACTTAAACTCTAGAGACATTATCTCTCACATAAAGAGTTCATATTTAACAAGGACTACCAAGCACTAAATTTTATTAAAACCTCGAAGAAACTAAATTGTTGACATGTAAAACGGGTGCATTACCTTTAAGATTATACATATACTCTTGAGCATAAACCAGAGGTAGATAATAAGCCAACAGATGGATTTTTTAGGCTATCTCTTATAATTACATTTTTAGTGTTTCAAATACCTGGTTTTTAAAGCATGAAAGATCATAATTAGATGTGCACTAATTTTTATTCTATCTTCTTAGATCAAGTTTCCAAGCTCATAATATTTAATAGCTATTTAAAGATTATTGATGGTTAGCTTTGTAAAGTTAAGATGTTATGTGTCCCTAGAACCTCCATAAGATATTTCCTTATCATAAAACATCATTATGGAGGAATTGCTAGACATTTTGTGTAAATTCAAAAACCTAAAATTTAGTATAAATATTTTATTGGCCATATATATGTAAGTTTTATCATCAAATAAAAGAGAAGGTCCTTACACAACTATACTTATTCTTTTTTGGTTCAGGAAAGACATCTCTATGGACTATATTTTAGGCTTACACAAAACACCTAGAAGTCTTGATGGTATTCTTGTAATTGTGTATATGTTTTCCAAAATGTTACATTTTATGCCTTCCACCAAAATAAATGATGCTTCTCATATAGCCAACCTAATCTTTAGAGAATTTTTGAGATTTAAGGAAATTTCTTTGACCATTGTTTCTAATAGGGATGTTGAATTTATGTCCTAATTTGGGAATACCTTGTGGAAACTAATGGAAACATAATTAAAATTTTTCTTAGCTTTTCACCCTCAACTGATGGCCAAACTGAACTTACTAATGAAACCTTAGAAAATCTTTTGAGGACTTTTGTTCTTACAAGCATAAAATTTTGGGATTTATAAGAATGTCATATTTAGGATAACAAATAAAATACCATTTGAAAGCCTATGTGTATAATCCAAAGGCACTAATTGCTCTGAATATCGCACCTACTCATGCATTTTCTTGTTATGCAGTTATATATGCTTGAGAATTCTAAAATGCACCTACTCTTGCATTTTCTTATTCTGAATTTATATTGGCATGAGATGTTTATAGCCTTCATGAAGACACAAGAAAATAAGTAGTTGCAAAATAGTAAGTATGTTGAATAAAAGAACAAAGATAAAACTTGTAGGGAATATGGGATAGGTGATTATGTATTGGTACACGTTCACTCCAATAGATTGTTTTCTTTTAAGTATAAAAAGTTACAAACGAGAGCAAGTGGGAAATTTAAAATTATTAGAAAACTTTTTACCAAGCATATGTTCTTGAATTGTTCTCTTCGATGTTTATTGGTCTTATTATTAATGTGGAAGACTTCGTTTCTTTTGAAGGAGTTACCCAACCTCTAAATTTTCAAGATAATATTATTGTAAGAGAAGATCAAATTCATTTACAAGCAGTTATCCAAACAAAATTTATTCGAAGTGGAAAACATCATTATAGTTGATGCAATTTAAAATAGAGATACTACTTAAAGATTCTTAATTAGGTGGAAGAACAAGCCACCAAGTGAGGATGTTTGGCTAAATTAAGGTGAACTTCATTTGTTTGCATTTAATATGTTAAAAGACAACTTTGACCCTAAAACTTCGATAAGTGATCTTTGGGATCCGATGGAAATATTATGGCACATCATGGTGTCTCAAAGGTGAAGCTCATAAGCACGGAAGATGGACCCACTACTTGAGCTCAATTTAAGTGAGTTGCCACACAACCAACAGGTCTAATTACAAGAGGCAAATAAAAAAGAAATTCATAAAGAATTTTGTCCCTTTTTTATGTGCTTGTTCTATGAAGTCATGTGTTTATGTGTATAAGCTTATTTTTATTGATTTTGGTTGTTTGGTGTACTTTAAGGTGCTTTTAAGAGATCTTGAGTGCACCAAAGAAAATTTGGAGAGATGTGAGGGCCGACCACGTGATTATTGAGTGTTTATAACTGACCATATGGGAACTAGGGTGGTAGTTATTGATAGTTTAGACAGTTTTTAAGTAGTTCCAAGAATGTAGGCGTCCCCCCCCC
>JXCR01027773.1:405993-420604 GCA_002079205.1 Phalaenopsis hybrid cultivar
AAAAATATAAAAAGGCTTTGGATGGACTTTAGCATATATTAAAGGAATTAGTCCTTTGATTTATATGCAGAGAATTCTATTAGATGATCAATGCAAACCTAAAGCTGATCCTTAGAGGATATTAAACCCAATAATGAAATAAGTTGTTAAAAAAGAAATCATAAAATAGTTAGATGTTGAAATTATATATCCTATTTCAGATAGTGCTTGGGTGAGTCCAATTCATTGTGTTCTAAAGAAACGAGTAGTGACCGTTGAAGTAAATGAGAAAAATGAATTAATTCCAATAAGATAAGTTACCGGTTGGTGAATTTGTATAAACTATAGAAAATATAACATGGTCACCGTGAAATATCACTTTCTTTTACCTTTTCTAGACCAAATGTTGAATAGATTGGCTGGAAACAAATATTAATGTTTTTTAGATAGATATACCAGTTATCATCAAATTCTAATTTATCATGAGGATTAAGAGAAAACAACATTTATAAGTCCTTGTGAAACTTTTGTTTTTCATAGAATACATTTTGGATTATGCAATGCACCTGCGACATTTCAAAGATGTATGATGTCAATATTTAGTAATTTGATTGAACATGGAATGTAAGTATTTATGAATGATTTTTTTGTATTCGGGACTTGATTTGAATTATGTTTAAATAATTTAGAAAAACTTCTGGAATTATGTGAAAAAATCAACCTAGTACTTAATTGAGAAAAATGTAAATTTATGGTTGCAGGAGGAATTGTATTTAAGCATAAAATTTTGGAAAATGGCATGGAAGTAGGTCCTGCAAAAGTTCAAGTTATTGAAAAATTACCACCTCCTAATATGATTAGAGGGGTAAGAAGTTTTCTAGGACATGCTGGTTTCTACATGCGTTACATAAATTTTCTTTCTAAAAAATAACTAAGTTATTATGGCAACTTCTAGAAAAAGGTAAAAAAAATTGATTTTAATGATGAATGCATAAAAGAATTTAAATTATTGAAAGGAAAATTAATCACTGCATCTATAATAGTCCCACATGATTGGGAGAAATCATTTGAAAGAATGTGTGATGCTAGTGATTATGCTATGGGAGTTATTTTAAGACAAAGACACAAAAAGGTTTTTAAGGTAATATATTACGCTAGTAAAACTCTAAATGATGCTCAAATTAATTACACTACTACTGAAGAGAGTTATTAGCTATTGTCTATGCCTTTGATAAATTTAGACCTTACTTGATTAGAACCAAATGTATAGGGCATACAGATAATTCTGCTATCAAATACTTGATGCAAAAGAAGGATGTTAAGCCAAGATTAATTAGATGGATACTTCTATTTTAAGGGTTCATTTTTATTTTAGATGATAGAAAGGAAAATGATAATCAAATAGCTGATCATTTGTCTAGAATAGAAAAAGAAATATTAACTAATTTTGGAAATGAAAATTTAGAAAATTTCCCTTATGAAAAATTATATAATATTGATGAAATAAATATACAGTGGTATGCTGATATATTAATTTATATGGTAAGTGTTATTTTACCACCAGATATTAAGAGTCAACAATTAAAGAAATTTATATATGATTCAAAATTCTATTTTTTGGGATGACTATTAACCTCACTTTTGGTTGAGGTTTAGTTTTTCCTCTTTAATAGCCTTGGATCTAGCCCTAGGACTTTCCTGTTGAACATTCTTAGAAAACTAGAAAAAGAAACCCTCACCATTAGAAATTCTACCATCTTCTTTGCTCAACTTGAAGCTCTACATATTGGTCGTAACCTCTAGCACTTAGTAGGTGGGATCATTATGAGGGAGCTCAAGGAGAGTTCCCATAAGACTATTTAACCTTAAGGTTGGCCCTCAGTGCTAGTCTGGAGCTAAGACACTCACTTTTGCTCACTCTCAGCACTCACAATCACTCACAACTATAAAACTAAAATTTCTTCACTTTGATCCGTTGATCTTTTGGGAGACTCGTATAGATGGTCCCCTAAACTTACTGTCCTAGGCTGGGGTTTAGCTAAGACCAGTACATAGAGGAACCAAATTGGGTTTTCATTGGTCCATATCTCATATTGGGTGGTTGGCACCCCAATTCTACCAAAAATATCCAACTTTGTCTTTTGACCCCCAAATCTACCCAGATCACCCAGATACCCTTGGAGCCATAAATTTGGCCAAAATTCCCAAATCCATCCAAAATACCCAAATTTGTCCAAAAATCATTTCAAGCCTTTTCAAAATACCCAAGTTACCCAAAAATTCTAAATTTACCAAAATACCCCCAAAATGACTAAAATTACAAAAATACACTTGGCACCCCAAACTTTCCCAAAACCTCCAAAATCACTCCAAATGTCTCCAAAACCAATTTTTACCCTTCAATTGAACCCAATTTGATCATTTTGACCAAAACCCCCAAATTGCCTTTAAAGGTCTAATTTCCCTAAATTCACCTCAAATGTCCATCAATTTGGTCTCAATTTCTCCCAATTTCAATCCTAAACTTAAATTAACCTTTCATATGACCAATATAAACCAAATCCAAGCTTAATTGGTCCATTCTTTGAGCCTAATTTTGATCTAAGTCAAACCCCCAATTTTGGCCTTATGACTTCATCCTACCAAATTGAACTTCATAGCCTACTCATTTTGCCACAATTTATGTTGAAAACTCTTCATAACAATCCTACACATAAAAATTGACCATAAATTGGCCTTGGTGAAGCCTCAATTACATTCAATTTTGACCCAAGTCCAAAAATCCCTAAATTTGCCCTAAATTGGCTCTGTCCTCAAATTTCACCAATTTGATGGCCTTAACCCCAAAATTGACACCCAATTTATGTTGAGAAATCCTCATGATGTTCCTATAGAACATTTTCAACAATAAATTTGGACTTAGCCAAACCTAGACCCAAGTCTAGCCCAACATACCCAAATTGACCAAAATTCCAAAATCCTTCAAATTGAACCGCCAATTGAACTCAAAATCATTTCAATCCTTCACCAAAAATCTTCATTACAATCATCTACACAATGTTGATCAATTAATTTGGCTTAAAGTCATGGTTAGCCTAACCTAAACCCAACCTTTGGCCATATTGGACCCATACACCAAAATGGGCCAAACCACCCTAAAGTCACCAAGTTTATGACTCCACAACCACTAAGCACTCTCCATGGACCAGGCTAAACCCGTTGGACCAGCCATGGTGAGCTATGGACCATTGGATCCCTAAATTAAGGGATTTATTCCAATTTATTGCCCTTATCCAAAAATCTACCCCATCATCACTTGTCGTTTAGGGTTAAACATAATTAACCCTCTCACTGGCTCACTTGACCTCCTAGCCACCTCCCTTGGCCCTATCGGCTGGCCTAGTCACCGGAGCTCCTCAAAATTAAGGGCCACTATCCCTCAATAAAACCCAACCTCAACCCTAGGGGCCAGCTCACCCTAATTAAACTTTAGAGCTTCTCAGCCCACCACCTCAATAGACTTTTGCACCCAAGGCCAGGCCCTAAGCTTCCCTCTCCAGCCATGGCCATGGCTATAAAACCTCACCTCTACGACAAACATAAGGGTGCTAAAATTTCCTTAAGGAAACCTGGTAAAATTGCTCCCACAACCTCTCTAGGACCTCCTAAGTGCAAACCAAACACCCCCTGCCCTAATTATCATTGCTAGAGCTTAATTTTTGAGTTTAAATCCTTCCCAAAGATAGGAAATTCTCTAGCACACCCCCACAGTGCACCAAATCTAAATCAAATTGGCCCACACCTTCACCATAATGAAAGAAGATAAAGCTTCATAGAATCCCCATCATAGAGAGCTTCTCCCCTAAAGCTTGATCAACACCCAAATTCTCCTTTGATTGAATTCGGGTCTAGACATTACACCAAAACAAACAGGTTGAATCCCTAGCCTCATTGGACCTCCACAAACATACCGAGTACCTCTAATTGAAGCTTCCCTTCTTAGAGCAAAGGTATTGAACTTCCCCTCTTCTCGAGCCTATTTTGACTTTCCATGTGATTAGGGTTAATTTAATGGCATGTTTACCGTATGAATATGTTCTACTCACTTAGACGAGTCTATAGAATGAAACCGGTGGCCATTTGATTGAGAAATGAGTGAGATCTTAAGGTTTTAGGGTTACCGGTCACGAACTCACACTAGTTGGGGATGAAGACACGGAGCCGTTAGATGGCGCTTGTATCAGAAGAACGACTAGGATTGTGTTGGACTAGAGCTTGATAAATAAAGTGCGGGTCGAGTCAGCGACTACGTGGATGGCGGTGTCCAACCAGAAAGCGTCACGCATGTCTTCGGAGCTATCGCATGATGCCGTGGCACCACGTGTTTAAGTAGGAAAATAGAGATTTATTTAATTCAAAAAGTACCCCTACCTTTAAAAATTCATATCTTGGTGTAGAAAAATCACAAAAAATAAAAATAAAAATATTCTAGTGCTCAGTGAACGAAGGAGAATAATATGGAAATAGTTTGAAGTTTATTTGATGCATATTTTATTTTTAATTAATTAAACACTATTTTTGAGTATTTTGATTCTCCATGCATTCAAATATTTCATTATGGCATGTTATTTGGTTCACTTGTAACATTTGTCATGGGGGATCTCCCCTGATTTTTATAAAGTCAGAGGAGACCCCTATGAGGAGGAATGTATTTTTCAAATTTATGCATCAGATTTGAAAAATTAATTATAATAATTAGTATGTTTCTTAGAAAAATCTAAGAAAATTTTGATAGGTTCACTGTGACCACAGAACCTTAGAAAAAATTTGTCATGAACTAAGCCATTAAGAACACACCAAATTTATATAAAACCCTAAAATACAAAGGAAATTCATTTGGATAAAATAAACATCTAAATGACTTGCTTTTAGTTCTTCATTGTAATTTAAAGTTCAGAGGACTCGCCATAAAAATTTGAATACATTTGGAGTTCATTTGATAACCTAATTTGNAATTTGGATAAAATAAACATCTAAATGACTTACTTTTAGTTCTTCACTGTAATTTAAAGTTCAGAGGACTCGCCATAAAAATTTGAATACATTTGGAGTTCATTTGATAACCTAATTTGATTTTGTAAGTTAAATGACATTTTTAACACTTCAAATAATCATAATAATTAAAATACAACTCAAAAATTAATGAAATTGGTTTGGGAGTTCTCTGTGATCATAGAAAGTTTTTAAAAATAAAATTGTAATTAAAATAAAATTTTCATTTTTTAAGCATATTTTAGATATTTAAATAATTAAAAAATAATAAAAATCATAAAATTAACAAAATTCATGGAAATATTCTAAATTGTTTCCTAAGCACTTAGGAGCAACTAGAATATTTTCCTAATTTTGTAAGTGAAGATATTGAATTTTAAAGCTTAAAATAATTTTTAAGGGCTAAAAAAGGATTTTCCTTAATTTCTCACAAAAATAATTGTAATAATTCAAAGAAAAATCATAAAAATATGAAATTTATTTATATAGGTTCTTTGACATTAGAGAGATTTAATAAAAATGTAAAACTTAATTTTTCATATTTGAAATATTTTATATTTAATTAATAATATAGAAATTAAAATTGTTCTAATAATTCATATAAAACTCAATAAATCATGAAATTTAGTCTAATTGGTTCTCCAGTATAAGTCTACCTCCAGTAAATATTTCAAGTGATTAGGCTTTGTCTTGGTCAAGTTATTGAATTTTCCTTTAAAAATCTTATATTTGCATGTGAATAATTATATAAATTAAAATAAATTTTGAAAAATCACATTTTCTCCTCTGATGTCTTAATTAACCCATGAGTGAAGTAGGATAAAAATTTTAAAGTCATTTGAATTAAATTTGATGAATTTTGAAGTGATAGAGTCTTAGAGGCAAAGGTATAATTTTGGAAATTTGGCTTTGATTAACATTTAGGCTTAATTCAAGAAAAGGAAATGGGTAATCTTTGATCTTAATTAACTTGTTAAGATGATAGAAATATAATGAATTTATTTGTAGAAACCAATTTCACTTTTCTTAATTAAGGGATAAATTTGCAATTTCCTAAATCATTAAAATTGGAGGTCTATTAAATTAAATGATCCTAGACTTAGGGGTATGGTTTTGGATGTTAATAACTCACTAATTTAATACCCCTATTTGATGTTCAAATGACATTTGAACCTTTTGATGATGAATTAATATCACTTAAAATTCATTTTCGTTAAAAAATTACTAATATATTCACCAAGGTCTTAAGAGCTTAGTAGTGACCTAGGCTAAATCAAATTTGGGTAAGTGAGGATTAGAAAAGTGAATATAACTAGAAATTGAACACCTTTAAAACACATTACAAGTCAAAGTTAAAGCTAAAATTAGATAAGTGTCTTAATAACATTAATTTGACTCTTTAAGGGTTTCACCCACACAATTCTCATATTACATGACAAATGATAATCACCCTACTCTTAGGGATAATCAAAACATTGATGTTCGCTGAACACTAGAGATATTTACAGGATGAATTATTAAGCAACATAATAATTTTAAATGAGCTCGATGTTTTTCACCAGGCGGTGAGAGGGAAGAATGGACCTGCTGCTTTCTCCTAACCTTTTGGATACCTCGGAGGTCTATTAAACTTAGTATGTTTTGCTTAATGAAATCATCCTCAAATGAATTAATAAGGGCTCACTAAAATATGATTTATGATTTGGTAGATCACCAGAACCTTATCTTTCTGCTCTACATAAGATGTTTTTAATATAGAAATGCTCTGACATTCATTTTGAGTTTCAGTTGAAGATGACGAGAAGACCATCCAAGTATGCTTTTATTGTAATTTATTTTTACCTACATTTCTAGTTTCCCGCACTTCACTTTTCAGTACGTTACTGTACTTAATCACCTGCATGTATGAACTAAAAACACAAACCTGCATGTTAAACAACGACGTCACCCCGCATGAAAACTAAAACCAACCAAGATAAAATTCACTGCCACAAAATTCAAAATATAAGACAACTCAAAATTTAATCACAAACTTCATAAAACAACAATTGCAACTAAATTAAGACGTCTCTATCGGATGATCAGGAATCCCTTGGAGGAGGCAACTACGGTTGCTAACAAAGCTTCCCACGGCCTGAATGAAAGTATTGAACTCATTAAGTTGAGTTTAGTAAATTCATTTAGACTAAGTAAATCCGATAGAAAATAGTGGTAACGGAACAAGGGAACCGTAGGATCCTAATCGGTGTCACTCTAATCAACTTTAATATGTCCCATCACATTTAAAGAACGTTAACCATAGGACCATCTGATTTGACATTATAACCTGACACATTAGAAAACTTAAACTCGTCACGACAAGGAGCTTGGAGCTAACATGGTGGGCAGTACAACCATCTTCAGTAGCAAAACATGTCTACACCAGCTAAACCCTTCTTTTCTTAAAACTAAACAACAAGCCATAGGATTTCCACATTGTTTGCTTATGCAACATAAATTCTCACCTCATATTTAGGCCTTTTTGTACAGCTTTGCTGTACAATCTAAGCTCTAGCTCATCTTAGGATTCTGAGGTTG
Organism: Phalaenopsis hybrid cultivar; assembly: GCA_002079205.1. NCBI lineage: Eukaryota > Viridiplantae > Streptophyta > Magnoliopsida > Asparagales > Orchidaceae > Phalaenopsis > Phalaenopsis hybrid cultivar. Next base: position 413,602 of record JXCR01027773.1, read on the forward strand.
TCGTTTGTCGTGACTTAAACCCTCACATCTTCCAGGCTATTTGTGTGATCGTTTCACACAAATATAAGCCCTAAATAAATTAAATTGACAGGATGAAATATTTAAATAATTTTTCCTCAAAATTGAAGCCAAACATTATGATAGCTTGGGAAGTCACTGAGGTTCTCCTCTGGATCTGTGACATCCTCTAGTTATTCCACCTTTGGATTCTACAAAGACACGATTTTGGCCTCTGGCACCGACGACCCGAGAATGGGCACCAACGACGCCCACTTATATAGACAATGGCGCCCACAACACCATCAGGAGTACCGACGGAGTCCCGAGCAGTTTCGCGCTTTCAATGTGAATGCGACAGACTTTGGCGGGATATCACTCCTACATAATGAGCAAGATGTGTTTTTAAAGGCTAAAAACTGCCTTGGACGACCAGAAACTTCCTAATTTCGAATTCCATGGCTTTCAATTCTAGAAATACTTCAAGGTATGGAGCTTTCAATAGAAGATAGTTTATTAGTTTTGACACGCAGAGATTATACGACAAAGTAATTACAAAAACGAGACTTATCAAGGAGAGAGGCTTTGTCAATCATGGATTGAGTAATCTAAGTTCACAGATTGAGAAAATCATTGTACAAAGGCATTAGGAAGTTATGTGCTACACTACTGCTGCAGTTGTTGTACCAGTGGTAAAGAAATTCTATGCTAATTTACATGAAATTACCCAATGACTCATCTTCATTTGAGGTAAGGTTATACCATGTACTCCAGCTTGAATTAATGATTTGTACATGATAGAGAACGTTGCAATCTATCATTATGCAAATTTTATCCCAATGAGAGATATAACGCAAGATGTATATAATTTTATAACGGATGAAAATGATCTTTGGGAAATCAGAGATGAGGGATACGTTAGTTTCTCCGCTTCACTACTTAATCCAATATCAAAACAGTAGTGTTTCTTCATATCTGCAAAACTACTCCCTAACATGAAGATTAGTAGAGTTACAAGAGAAAGTGTCATTTTAAACTATTGCATTCAAATGGAAAAATCCATTGATGTGGGATCAATTATTTTTAAATCTATTATTGGTTTTATTATGAATGGGCCAATATATGGATTGGGGTATCCTTTCATAATTTTTTTTACTTTGCAGTCAATCTTAAGTTCTATATGAAAGTTGGGAGAAAATTTTATTACCTTGGGAGCCCATGATTCCTATTAATGATAATTATATTGGGAATGAAAATGAAGCATTAGATATTATTTTGGATCATTCATCACATGTTTCAACACCATTAATGCCACAAACAGTTGGAAGTTAAATAGCTTTAGAGAAGGAAATGAAGAAAATAAAAAAGAAAACTTCAAAGTATTACTAATGCAATCATAAATCTTAACTATCTTTTTCATCACCAAGATTGGAGGATGAAGGAGAACTTTTATCAGGATTGGTGCAAATATTCAAGAAAAATGGGTGGATCGATTAAAAATCGCCTGCTCAATTACTGTACCGACGCTTCTATAATTTGGACGTCCATTACCAATCTATGGGAGATATTAGAGGAGGAGAAATAATTGAAGATGAAGCAAAATAATTGAAGAGGTTGGACTCTCTACTACTTTAAAGTAAATATGTATTTAATGTGATTGCGCGGATTTGATTCACTTTACTTTACTTTGCTTTAGAACACTATTGAATTTGATTGAGTGCAAAGTTTTGTGTTAGCGTTCTAGTGTTGTGGCTTGATTTCGACGCTGAATTATAATTTAGTTTGTTTTATGGATTTGAAAGTGTGATTAGAAAAATGTATTGTAAAAATGGTATTTTCATAAATAAAAGTTAGTTTGGTGTTGTTTGTAAAAATGTTTGTTTNTGACGCTGAATTATAATTTAGTTTGTTTTATGGATTTGAAAGTGTGATTAAAAAAATGTATTGTAAAAATGGTATTTTCATAAATAAAAGTTAGTTTGGTGTTGTTTGTAAAAATGTTTGTTTGTGAATTATTTTAAGATGAAAATTAGTATTTGAAAAGACCAAATAGACTTTAGAGTGAATTGAAAGGAAATTCAAAAATTGCAAAAAACAAATAAATGAATTTTTTGGCCACTGGCGCAGACAGTGCCGGCATGGGCGCCGATAGCGCCCTCGACCCGAAAACCACCTAAAAACCTTAAAAATTCATGATTTACACAGTAAAACACTATTTTTTACCTTTTAGTCACCTTTAACCTCTGATTTTTGCACGTAGGGCTTGCTATTGCTCAGATTTGAGGCAATTTTAAGGCAAACGAAGTTCAGATTTCATCTTCTCTAGGTAAGAGCTACATTTTGAACTCAAAATTTTTTATTTTCACTAAGGATTTATCTTACATTGCCGAGATCCAAAATTTTAAAAATTCTTTTTGGAAGATTTTGAGAAAATCCTTTGGTGAAAAACTCTTACTTAGTAGATTTAAGTTTAAAANATTCTTTTTGGAAGATTTTGAGAAAATCCTTTGGTGAAAAACTCTTACTTAGTAGATTTAAGTTTAAAAGTTCCACATTGTGATTTTCAAAATTTTTGGGAATTTATTTGGATTTTATCATATTTTTGTAGATTACCATGATACCAAGAATGAGCAAAGAAAGAGAAATGTAGATTTTGATAATCAAAAGTTTGTCAAATACAAGGCCAACATTTGTTTCAATAGTCTACTTAAAAATAAAAATGTAATTCTGGATCAAGGATTTAAAAATCCGGGTGGAGAAGTTGAAAGAAAAATCAGTGCTCGATAGTGGGAGAATTTTTGTTACTTTACTATTGAGGCTATTATTGGTGTAGTGATAGAGTTCTATGCCAATTTTAAGGAGACTTCTGAAGACTATGTGTTTGCTCGTGGGAAAACAGTGGAGTTTACTCCAAGGAATATTAATGAATTTTATCAGTTAGAAGATGTGTATAGCTACAAGTACAAATCATTTTATGCTACAAATGAGGCCTTAGATGAAGTTATTTCTTTTCTTACTGATGGAAGAGGAGCTTGGAAGGTAAAAAATGGTGCTAAGGTAAAATTCATCTTTCTTTATTAAATGTAATATCTAAGGTCTGACACTACTTTATTTTTAGTAGAATGATACCAAAAAATCATCATAGTGAGGTTACAAAGGATAGAGGCATCTTGAACTTCTGTATCCAACAAATGAGAAGGATAAATGTTGGCTCTATTATTTATATAAACACTCAATCTATTGCATTGGGAGAGAATACTAGTGGTTTAGCACACCCTGCCCTGATCTTCACACAATGTGAACAGACATGAGTTGATTTTAGAGTGGATGAGGAGAGGATTGAACTTCTAAAACCTATTATGCCTTGATACGCCTAAAAAACGACTACTTTCTCATATATATTTCATGCTCAATTTTAATGATTTGTATTGATATTATACTTTACAGGAAGGTATTTTGTATATTTTTGGTTTTAGTGACAAGAAATAGAGTTTTGGAGAAAAAGAAGCAAAAACGGTGCAAATTAGAGCAAAAATGAGCAAGAAAGAAAATTTTGTCCTGATGCATTTTGATATGTCTTTCTATACTTAATCTCTTTTACACTTCCCACACACTTTTGAATGAAATTACACTTTAAAGAAAGTTTTTTATGCTTATTTTGTAGGCCTATATGTTAGGAACGCAACGTAACTGAAACGGAGCTAAAACAGAGCCAAACAAAGCAAAATGGTGGAGTTGTAAAGGCTGGGCGTCGACAGCGCCAGAGAGAAGAAAACAATGTCAAAATGGCGCCACGGCGCCTGAGATGGTTTGGACGCGATGCTGAGCGAATTTTTAGAAGATTCAATGTATTGGGATGCTTTTTGGAGGGTTGCTTGTGGCATCTCTTAGGAAATTCATCCCTACACTATAATAGAGTGCTTTTATGTCAAAAAAAGTGGTGTGTGAGTGGAAAAATGAGGACAATGTTTAAAGTTCTTAGAATAGGAGTATAAATGTATATTTTACCATTTTGGAGAGATTGGTGAGTGGATTTTGAGAGACTATGTAAGAGAATGTTCTAGCATTGCATGGATCAACGGGAGATTTTGTGAGAGAGATTTTCATCTTTCTTTCAAGGGGAAAAAGCTAAGTATTGTGTTCTTCATTATCTTATGATTTTATAAAATCTTATCTAGTAGATTTGCTTTGATTAAGTGAAGTTTTCCATTGTATTTTCTTCGTGCTTTGTGATGTGTTTTTCTTACTCTTTCTTCTTATTAGGAAATAGTGACATGAGAGAATTATGTCATTTTTTTCCTTTTACTTTTCTTTTGCAATTAGTACGATTCATGTTTAGGATTTTGGGATGCATGCTAGAAGAAGTTTTAATTATAAATGTGATGGTTTTTACTTACACTTCATTTACATTACAAAAAAAAACTGTTTAGTGTTAAAATTTGTTGTAATTGCATTAAGATCCTAGAGAGCGGTGTAATTCTCAACAAAGTGGAACTACATTTGATTCTATGAAGGAGTATTTTGTTCATGGAATTAAGTGTAAATAAATCGGGAAATATACATTGTTGGGCGTAGAATTGAAGATTTTATGGTGAGAGAGTAAAATCCTCAATTCGGTCCTAGTGTTTATGAACTAAAGCGAGAGTTAGCTTTCACAGGAAGGGAAGTGGGAGCTCTAGAGTGAGAGCCAGTATCCTCCCAACCTAATCACATATTTAGGGACTAAACCTGAGAAAATCCAATGATTTTTCATAACACTGAATAAGGGTAGAGAATTAAAATTGCTCCTATTTGGCACACACAATATTTAATGCATCTAATTCCTTTACATTATCCAATTCACTACATAAGCATAGTTATTTTTAATATCTCTAAATTCTCCAAACCAATTCATCCAAAAAGGGTTACCTTTAGAGTTAATATTTACATTTAGGAATAGTTACTATCCTTACATTTAACATTCACATTTAGGAGTAGTTGCTAGATAAAACACCATTTTAATCGACATTCCAATCTAAGGCCTGATAGTAGTAGACTAGAACTTTGACTGAGGACCTCTTACCTCGCTTTCCTGTTGGATCGATAAACGGGACTCCATTAGAGCCCTGTATTACTTGAGCGATACGTATACTTGCGTTTATATCATTGTGACTATATAGAATATATAAAAGTAAGCATATAAAAAAGTCGCATCAAGTGTTTTGCACCGTTGCCAGGGAAGCTTCGGTAAGAACTTTAGAAGAATTTTAGTTGAAGTAATTAGACTTAGACTTAGAAAATTGTAGTGTCATAAAAACTGTTTTTGTGTGAAAGGTGTTTTTTGTATGAAAAAGTCTTGTGAGAAATTGTTTGTGTAAAAAAAAAGTTGTTTGTGAAAATATTTTGTTATGTTGTATTTATCTTTTGTTTTATTTGTTTAATTGTTAATGTATTTTTTGTTGTGTTGCGTATGCAAAATAAAGGATCTGTAGGACTTGTGCCTTATGATTCCGAGTTAGAAAAAAGAAAAAAAATCTGAAAATAGAAAGGACTTGAAGAACTAGAAATGGAAATGGACAACATTTAAAATAATAACTTGGATAATCATCATTAATATTTGATGGATTATATAAATCCTACAATAGATGAAACTCACTCAAGTATACAAACCCCTATCGTAGAAGCTGAATCATTTGAAATAAATCTAGATATTATCCAATTGGTGAAGAATAACCAGCTTGAGGGAACTCCTTCGGAGGATCCCTATTTACACTTATCCAGTTTTCTAGAACTTTCTGCTACATTTTGTTATAAAGGCATGTCAGCGATGCTGTTAAACTCAAGCTTTTTCCTTTCTCACTAATGGATAAGGCTAAAATGTGGTTATACTCATTAGCACTTGGCTCTATTAAAAATTGGGAGGAGTTAACTCAGAAAATCCCTAGCTAAGTATTTTCTGCCTTCAAGAACTACTAAAATTACAAACAATATTATCTCATTTTGTTAATAAAGGGGAATCAATATACAAAGCTTGGGAAAGATTTAAGGAACTCCTAAGAAAGTATCCACACCATGCTCTACCCGATTAGTTAATCATTCAAACTTTTTACAATGGGGTAGTAGAATCCCTTAGGTTTACAATTGATGTTGTCGCTGGTGGATCATTAATGTCAAAACCATTTAATAAAGCATATGCGCTAATTGAAGAAATGGCTACGAATGAATTTCAATGGCCATCTACAAGGGTAGACCCTAAAAAGGTACCTAGNATTATCTCATTTTGTTAATAAAGGGGAATCAATATACAAAGCTTGGGAAAGATTTAAGGAACTCCTAAGAAAGTATCCACACCATGCTCTACCCGATTAGTTAATCATTCAAACTTTTTACAATGGGGTAGTAGAATCCCTTAGGTTTACAATTGATGTTGTCGCTGGTGGATCATTAATGTCAAAACCATTTAATAAAGCATATGCGCTAATTGAAGAAATGGCTACGAATGAATTTCAATGGCCATCTACAAGGGTAGACCCTAAAAAGGTAGCTAGTGTTCATGATACAGATGTAATTGCAATTCTTGCATCTCCGGTTGCTGCAATATCAAGAAAGTTGGACAAATTTTGAATGAACCAACCTCAATTTACTCCATTAAGTGAGGAAAGTTCATTGGGGCATATGATTGATTCTAACTTATCAGATGAGACTTTAAATACCATTAGCAGCCTATATTCTAACTTTTACAACCCAGGTTGGAAGAACCATACTAATTTTAACTGGTATCATACTACTTAGGATGGAAACCAACAATGGGAAAATAATCATGCAAATCCTAATGTGAGTTAGAATAATCAGGGGAACACAAATTATAGACCTTTANCATATTCTAACTTTTACAACCCAGATTGGAAGAACCATACTAATTTTAACTGGTATCATACTACTTCGGATGGAAACCAGCAATGGGAAAATAATCATGCAAATCCTAATGTGAGTTAGAATAATCAGGGGAACACAAATTATAGACCTT
>JXCR01027775.1:15749-39642 GCA_002079205.1 Phalaenopsis hybrid cultivar
CACTAAGTGGGGTCGGCTACATGAATCATTTTTAACCATTGCGTCCTATTGAGTGTCATGTTTTCATTTAATTCTTATGGATTAAGATCATTTTTTATACAATATGCCTAAGTTTTTTAGGTCTACCTCGACCTTTTTTAACATCAGTCGAATCCAAGCATCTACTCTTAACCAGATCATCAGATTGTCGACGCTTAATGTGACCAAACCATCTAAGACTAATCTCTCTAATCTTGTCCACCACTGGAGCTACACCAACCCTACCACAAATATATTCATTTCGCATTTTGTCTCTAAATGTCATGCCAGTCATCCACTTAAGCATGCTCATCTCAGAAACAATTAACTTTGTTTTATGCTTCTCTTTTAAAGGCCAATATTCTGCGCCATAGAGCATTGCAGGTCTCACCAACATCTTATAAAATTTACTTTTTGTTTAAGCAATACTTTTCTATCCCACAATAGGCTCGTTGCATTCCTCCACTTCAACCTACCAACTTGGATTCTACTAAAAGCCTCCCCATCTATATCACCATTACTTTGAATGGTAGACCCTAGATATCTAAAATATTCACACCTTTTAATGATTTGATCACACATAGTTACAACTCTGCCACTAGAGCTACTATTACTAAAATTAAATTTCATGTATTTAGTTTTAGTTTTATTCAAACGAAGGCCTTTAAAATCCAATGTAAACCTCCATAATTCAAGTTTTTCCTGAACTCTTTCTCTAGTCTCATCTACAAGAAGGACATTATCAACGAAAAGCGTACACCAAGGTACATCCTCCTGTAAATGTCAGTAAAAGCATCCATAGCTAAAGTAAAAAGATACGGGCTTAAAGAAGATTCTTGATGTAATCCAACTGAAATAGAAAAATACTTGGTCAATCCTTCTTCTGTTTGAACACAAATAACAACTTTTGTATACATATCTTTAATGACTTGAATATAAGTCATTTCAACACCTTTCTTCTCTAGAACTTTCCACAAGTCTTCTTTCGGAACCTTATCTTAAGCTTTTTTTAAATCAATAAATATCATATGTTGATCCTCCCTATTCTCTCTGTACTTCTCAATCAAACCTCTCAATAAATGTATAGCTTCCATAATAGACCCGCACGACATAAATCTAAATTGATTATGAAATATCTTTATATCTCGTCTTAACCTATGCTCAATTACCCTCTTCATAATTTTAAATTATGACATATCAACTTAATTCATCTAAAAGTTTCACTCTTGTACATCCTTTTTATTCTTAAAAATGGGGAACAAAATATTCTTCCTCCACTCAGGCATCTTTTTAGTTTTTTAAAATAGTATTAAAAATTTTAGTAAGTCAAGAAACTCCCAAATCTCCTAAAATTTCTACACTTCAGTTATGATCTCATCAGATTCTACTGATTTTCAACCATTAGTCTTTTTTAAAGCCTCAACTTTTCTTTACTAATGCAATGGTAAAAATAAAATAGTTTTGATTATTATTAACAATATTAAGATCACTTTAGTCGATTGTATTTTTAGAAACTTCATTGAAAAGATTATCAGAATAGCTCACCCACATATGTTAAATATATTCTTCTAAGAAAAATACTTTTTTATTTTCAACTTTTCTTGAGTTAAATTCTTACTTTTTTTTTTTTCAGTTTGTTTGTCTAATTTATAAATATATATTTCACTATCTTTAGTATCTAATCTACTATAANTTCAATTATCCTCTCTTCATAATTTTAAATTATGACACATCAACTTAATTCATCTAAAAGTTTCATCTTTTCTTGAGTTAAATCCTTACTTTTTTTTTTCAGTTTGTTTGTCTAATTTATAAATATATATTTCACTATCTTTAGTATCTAATCTACTATAAAAATTACTAAAACAAAATTTTTAGCATCACAAATTGCTTACTTAAACTTCTTACGGGTCATCGTTTTTTCCAATTCGCTAAGTTTTTACATTTAAATCAATTTTTATAATACAACTTCTTATATTTTATCTTTTTTTCACCTTATTATTCCACCATCAACTATTTTTATTTATGTATATTTTTCATTTTGATTCTCCAAGTACATCTTTTACCACTTGTTTAATAGTATTTGTTACTTTTTCTCACATATAATTTGCTTATTCATGAGCATCCCAAATCTCATTATCTTGAAATTTACTCATAAAAATAATTTTATTTGTCTTTTACGTGCTTCATCTAATTCTATGATAATTANTTCACATATAATTTGCTTATTCATGAGCATCCCAAATCTCTTTATCTTGAAATTTACTCATAAAAATAATTTTATTTGTCTTTTACGTGCTTCATCTAATTCTATGATAATTATTCCTAGTATTTGTTTTGTTACAACTATTCACCTTAAAATCTAATACTAATAATTGATATTGAGTACTTAAATTTTCAATTAGAATGACTTTATAATCTTTATATTCTCGACAATCTCTTTTTCTCATAAGAAAATAATCAATTTATGTTTTATTAGATTTATTCTTATAAGTAATAATATGCTCATCTCTTTTTTTGAATAAATTATTCCCAATAACAAAATCATATGCTAAAGCAAAATTATCACTCCAAAATCGTAGCCACTATGAATATTTCTAAAATCTTCTATTACTACCAACATGTTCATTTGAATCTTCTCCAATAAAAATTCTTTCTTCAAGAGAAATCATTTTTATTAATTCTTCTAGGCCATTCCGAAATTTTTCTTTAGAACCTATATCTAAACCTACTTGATTAGCATAAGCATTTATAACATTAAAATTCTTAATATCAGCAACAATCTTAAGGACTATAATTCCGTCTCCAATTCAATTAATTTTTACAACATTATCTTTCAAACTCTTATCTATAATTACACCTACACCATTTGTAGGGCAATTTCTATCGGAATGCCAAAGTTTAAAATCTAAACTAGTAATCTCCCTAGCCTTTTCTCCAACCCATTTAGTTTCTTGAATACATAAGATATTTATTTACGTATGAATCATAATATCAACTAATTCCATTAATTTATTTATGAGAGTGCCTATATTCTAAGAACTTATTCTAATATTTGTTTCAAGGACTAATTTTTTTACTTGCATGCATCGGTAATGTGAGAACCGTTTCTTATTTGACACTACACCGGGTCGACGATGTAGCGACCCTTGTATACTTTTAACTGTATTCAGATCATACCTTACATCTTTTCCAGGAGATGCCCACACCCTAACATTTACACGAGGATTTAAAAGATTCATGTCATGATTTTTTGACAAATTTTACACTTCCGGGGCTTAAGACAAGCCAATGGTAGTGTTCTAAAGAAAAAATTAACACTGTATCTACAATCTAGTAACAGAAAATTATATCAAATGTTTTTGAATAAAATCTCTTTTCTAAAAATAGCGTCAAGTGTATCTTGTGGGCTTTATTCTTTTGCTTTTTTTCTAACGTGCTTATTCTTCTTAGAAATTAATCCTGCATCTCCTACACTCTTGCCTATCTTCAACATGCAGACAATTTTCATGTTGAAAGATGAATGCGGCAAAACTAATCAGATGAAGAGATCATTTATGGCTTGTTTGCGAGATACAAAAAAAATTAGATGTTGAGCAATGCATGCAGCTGAAATAATGAAGAGGTTAAATTTCAGGCTAGTGTGCTTTGTGCATTCATGAGAATTAAATATTTGAATCTTGGCTAATTTGTTTTTGTGGAACTGCATTANTTTAGTGTTGAGCAATGCATGCAGTAGTGTGCTTTGTGCATTCATGAGAATTAAATATTTGAATCTTGGCTAATTTGTTTTTGTGGAACTGCATTATGCTACCCATAAAGGCATTTATTGCTTTCATAGAAAACTTTCACATTTGCAGAAAATTCTTGCATATTTTTTAAAAATAAATTTGTAGCTGAAGTCTTGCATTTTAATTTAAATTTTTTTTTTTTAGTTTTATTTTTTCCGCATCATTTTCAATGTGCAACAAATTGGCCTTGTAGATGGCTTCATTTTGTCCTTTTACTAGTCTGTAAACAACTTGAGTTGAGGCTATTGCCACTCAGTTCAGGCTGGCTTATTTGCTTATTTTCTATNCTTTGTAGCTGAAGTTTTGCATTTTAATTTAAAAATTGTTTTTTTAGTTTTATTTTTTCCGCAACGTTTTCAATGTGCAACAAATTGGCCTTGTAGATGGCTTCATTTTGTCCTTTGACTAGTCTGTAAACAACTTGAGTTGAGGCTATTGCCACTCAGTTCAGGCTGGCTTATTTGCTTATTTTCTATCCTTTTCCAATCTGTATGCCTGAACTTCTTGCTCGCTCGCTCATGTGTGCATGCTCAGTCCACACTCATTCGATCTTACACTCATCATAGAAACGTGCAATTTCTTTGGCACCTACCAGGCCAATTAGTATGGCATATCTTTCTAATCACAAAGTGTCCAGAATTACATTCCTTTTTCTTATATTTTTATCTATTTTTACAAAATTGAATCAATGTTTTAGAACTTAGAACTAAACTCCATTGAACTTCTCAATTTTTACCCATCACTTGAAATTGCTTTGTATGATCAACATCCAACCCTACCTTTCTTTGTTCAGGTGAACTTAGGAGGCTCAGGAGTGGTAGATGGCCGCTTGCTCGCCGCATTAAGAGTACTTATCGCAAACAACGAAGAAAGAGTTAAAAATCTCGACCTTGACACTCTAGTGACACTCTCTGACGAAGCCCCGTTAGGCATCTCGATCGAAACTGCTGCCCTCCGCATTATCATAGCTCTGTGTGTTGTTGCTCTGGAACACTTCCCCACAAAGATAATGCAGGATGAATCCATTTTAAAAGGAAACCTTTCCCCTTCAATGCAATTGGCAGTACAGTTTAGGATGCAGAAGAAGCTGATGATCATTGACGTTATGCGGAATCTTTCTCACAGAATTAAGAGGCTATCAAAGAAAAATTCTTCTGCCTGATGTTATCTTTGTTTCATTAATGTAATGAGCTGCTCTCTTCTTTATAAGGTGAGTTGTTTTTATCATTTTACAATACCTTTTTCTACTTGGAAGTATTTTTAATCTGGTTTTGGAATATGTTTTTTTTGTTTAATTTAGTTTTCTAGGAGCTTTTACCTGATTACATTTTCGTGGCTCCTTGGGATGAATTTGAAAACGAGTAAAATGCCAAAAATAGCCCCCTTACTACTTACATGAGGTCTTTCTAGTCCCAGAGTCTATAAAGTGTCAAATTAGTTCCCAAACTCTTTAAATTAAGGCTGAAACAGTCATTCGTCGTCTTTATTTGGGGATTAAATTGACACTTCTTAGACCCAGGGACTAAAAATGACCTTGCAAAGAGTCTAAGGAGTATTTTTGCACTTTCATCATTTGAATGCTATTTCCTTGCAGCTTGAGATCGTATATAAAAACACAAATAAATCCTCATAGTTGCATCAAAAACATCAAACATAACCAATATCAATGAAGTAGGAGGGATTCGGAGGAAGCACACTTCTAAATCCTACTACTAATTATATACAAAATACCCAAAAATTCAAAATAAAAATCAAGCACTAGGAGTTCTCTCTTCCCATGAAAGATCCAGGCCTGTTTCACCTCCCTACCGTTATAGCTCGGATCGCATCCCTTGACTGACCTATTGGAAGATCCAGACCCAGGCCCGTTTCAGTTCCCCACCGGTATAGCTCGGATTGTGTCCCTCGTCTGACCTAATGGCGACTGTCTAACCCGTTTCTTGAGCTCTCCGAGCATGGGCTTCATCTCAAGCATCTGAGATAGAAACCAATGCCTTCTATTCTCATCTTCTTCCTTGATCCTTCTCACCTGGATATGAACCAGAGCATTTGCTCCCTTCCCCTGAACTCCATCTTCTGCTTCCATTGAGATTCTAAAAACCAATTTTTTCTGTATTTTTTTCTCTGCGTCTTTGCCCTGTGGCCAGTAAACTTTGCATTTATAGCAGAAAGAAGAAATGGATTCTTGTGTGAAGGTGTTGGGAGGCAGGTGNTTCTGCTTCCATTGAGATTCTAAAAACCAGTTTTTTTCTGTATTTTTTTCTCTGCGTCTTTGCCCTTTGGCCAGTAAACTTTGCATTTATAGCAGAAAGAAGAAATGGATTCTTGTGTGAAGGTGTTGGGAGGCAGGTGGGTGGGTAGGTTTGTAAATATATAGTTGTTGATCTGTTGCAGGGTGCTTTTCTGAGCCGTTGGGAGATTGATTCGAGATGTTAAACTAACTTTTAAATTTTAGTAATCCATAATGCTTCCTGCCGTGGATGCGTGCTGCTATAGAAGTCCTATCCTTTTTGGTCGTTACAACTACTACTAACAGATTTTCAGAATTCTGTACATGTAAAAAAGAAATTTATTTAGGAGGGGAAGGGGTGCTTTGTCAACATAGGCTTATCTATCTCTTTTTGTATGTATATATGTATACACCGAATCTGTGCTAGGAATATCAAATTCTATCTGATTTAGTTAGTTTTGTAAATAAAAATGCTAAGCATGCAATTGCCTTTGCTTTACATGTTTCTAGATAATTGATTGGAAGCTTTGCATACATACCACTTAGTTTNGATTTAGGAGGGGAAGGGGTGCTTTGTCGACATAGGCTTATCTATCTCTTTTTGTATGTATATATGCATACACCGAATCTGTGCTAGGAATATCTAATTCTATCTGATTTAGTTAGTTTTGTAGATAAAAATGCTACGCATGCAATTGCCTTTGCTTTACATGTTTCTAGATAATTGATTGGAAGCTTTGCATACATACCACTTAGTTTCCATGTATTTACATTTTTCACCTAAACATTAATTTTTGCATTACTATGCATGAAAAGATATATTTCATTTTTTTTTCAAGTTAAAATGGTGGTATTTTAGATGTGATATGAGATATGAGTTGTATAAATATAGAGAGTAAAGTTTAGGTGTTAGATATGTAAATACATAGAAATTGGGTGGTATTAATGTAAATGCCCCTAGTTTATTTTTTCAAGTTCTGTTTGTGCGATGGCAAGTCATTATTGGCCGTCCTACTGCATGACAGCATAATGGCAATGCGTAGGATGATGACACTCGATGGCACGTGTCGCACAAACCATGGAAGCACAAAATTAACTTATCATATTTCAATTTTATAAAATAAATATATTTAAAAAAATCCATATTTGCTTTTGTAGTTGGGGTTTAGGGTAAAAATATGCATCTAGAATAAGATGAATCAAATATAAAAATATTTAAATTTGGAATCATTGTAAGATGCGTGATGTTGTGTTTGTGGTTTTTTTTAAAAGTTATAAAAATGTCAAAATAAAAAATATGTAAATTTGAAGTGAATTTGAAGCAGATATGAATTTGTTGAATTATATGGTTTTTGCCAAATGGAGGATCTGCAGAGGAAAGAGGGTTGCTTGTTCATCATTGATAAACATTGATGATTGTCGAAGTTGGTTGTTGATTTATTGTTTTCTATCCATGTTGTTGATGTCTGTAACTACTCACCTGCTATCACCATAACCTTCTAGTAGTAATAAGCATCAACATTCATAGTAATTTGACCGATCATAACTTCATTGTTCCTCTAACTTTTTTTTGCTGCCAACAAAATGGTTAGCAATTTAGACTTTGTAATTCTGCGTTTTCAGTTGAGAAGAAGAAGGGAATATTATAATAGTTACCTTAAATAATGGACTTTTATTGTGCTAGGATCTTTAATTTTTCTCTTTTTAGTTAAAAATTTCGGTGATTTAATGAGCTATGCAAAATTATAAGCAACTCTTATATTAAAAAAAAAACACATTTTAATACCGTAAATATTTTAGGGCGTAGCAATTTGATAACATTTGTGTGAAGAATAAGGGTGTCAAATTGGATTAACGAGCTGAGTTTAAGTCTAGCCTAAAACTACTCGCCCATTGAGCTCTTCCAAACGACAAGCCAACTACCTTTCTCTCTTGGGATTTGAATTTTAATTTATTTTAATGAATTAATTTTGAAAGAACTTAGGAAAAGTATTCTCTTAAAAGACTTGGTGGTCAACTCCTGTACTCTCCTTTATAAGGAGTGTATTATCTTATGTATTTTTTCTTCTACATCTGAGTAAAACATTTCTCCCTCTCCACTTCAATTCCATTGATTAAGACTTAATCAACTCCCTCTCCATCCTATGCTATAGAAATCCACAAGAGTTGAAGCCTCTTGGTTTAGCCTCAAACCGACCAAAATATTAAACAAGACTGAAATTCTAACCCATACCCAACCTACCTTCATTCTGACTGAATTGAATCCGATCCACATAGCTCGTTTAATATATGCATAATAGTTTGGATCAAAATCACTTTAATTTTGAGTCAAGTTTGAGTCAACCTGAATCCAACTCAAATATTAAATGTGTTCAAATTTTTTTGATCTAACATGACCTAAAAATTATTCCTATCAACTCAAATCCGACCAAAATAAAAATAATCAGGTAAGCTTGACCTAAATTTTTGAGTCTCGCGTCTAGTTGGTATGGTTGATAATTTTTTACTTCCCTAGTGAAGAGACTCTACCATCATAGGTTTTACAAACACACTTTCAATGCCTAACAATCATAATACCCATGAAAACAAAGCCTCCTTTTGTAATACTCAACACTATGTGAACCAATCTTCCAATGGAGAACATCTACAACTTCTTTCTTTCTTTACTGATTGTTATAGCTCGTGTATTAAAGTTATCCTTAAAAAGAAAGTGCTTATAGAATAAATGAGTATTAGAACAAGAGCATTCATCTCTTATTGAGGCCACTCGACAAATAATGCTATTATAGCACATTAAAATTTGTTTCTCTCATGTTAAACTGCTCAACATAGCTTTTAATTTAAGGATATCCATATAGATTTCCTTTCTTGCCTTTAAAAATGACATTGATATTGTTTGTTCTACGATCATTGTATATTGAAATATTGACATCTATTTTGATGTTCTTTGGGAGGAAATATTATACCTAATTCATGATATATAGATGTAGGAATCACCTTCACCAAATTGTTAGAATTCTTTATTATTACTTATAATATCATTAGACATTTGATTATTATGGCCTTCAACTTGCCCATTGAAACTCCTTATAAAATACGACTTTTAATCCTTATTAGCATATCAAACACGTGACAAATATTATGCAAATTCAATAGATCTCTAACATGTTTCTATGTCATGTTTCCCCTATCAACTTGAAAGGTTAGGTCACACTTAGTTCTACTCTCTCTAAAGTAGGACTGTCCATACATTTATCAAATTAGCAAAGAAATAACAAAGACTCGTCCAACCTCTTTAAAATTCACTAAAATGAGGCAAACCCTTAAAAAAAAACACTTTTCAAATTTTTTTATAGAATTTCCAAATCTTAGGTATGGTTTCAAGCTACTATGAGAGATTTTTATGGAAGCTATGCCAACCTATGGTCTTCTACCTATTAGTGATGCAATATATATTTAGCTCTTAAGTCATAAGACAATCTTACACATAATATGAACTCAAATAACTACCGATAAGATTATTAATGTCCATCAAAACTTGTTTAAATATGTTTTGAGCAAACAAAATCATATTAAGGTAAGAATTAATGTACATCCATTCATCGTAATAATATATATATATATATATATATATATATATATATATATATATATATATATATATATATANCCTAGTTGATTTATTCAAGAAGTTCTGTTTGTGCGATGGCAAGTCATTATTGGCCGTTCTATAATGGCAATGCGTAGGGTGATGACACTCGATGGCACGTGTCGCACAAACCATGGAAGCACAAAACTAACGTATCATATTTCAATTTTATAAAATAAATATATTTTAAAAAATCCATATTTGCTTTTGTAGTTGGGGTTTAGGGTAAAAATATGCATGCAGAATAAGATGAATCAAATATAAAAATATTTAAATACTAAAAAAATATAAAATTTTTAATTGGAATCATTCTAAGATGCGTGATGTTGTGTTTGTGGTTTTTTTAAAAGTTATAAAAATGTCAAAATAAAAAATATGTAAATTTGAAGTGAATTTGAAGCAGATATGAGTTTTTGAATTTGAAGAATTATATGGTTTTTGCCAAATGGAGGATCTACAGAGGAAAGAGGGTTGCTTGTTCATCATTGAAAAACATTGATGATTGTCGAAGTTGGTTGTTGATTTATTGTTTTCTATCCATGTTGTTGATGTCTGTAACTACTCACCTGCTATCACCATCACCTTCTAGTAATACACATCAACATTGGTAGTAATTTGACCGATCATTGATGATCATTGTTCCTCTTAACTTTTTTTTGGCCATCACAACAAAATAGTTAACAATTTAGACTTTGTAATTCTGCGTTTTCAGTTGAGAAGAAGAACGAAATATTATAATAGTTACCTTAAATAATGGGCTTTTATTGTGCTAGGATCTTCAATTTTTCTCTTTTTAATTAAAAATTTCGGTGAATTTAATGAGCTATGCAAAATTATAAGCAACTCTTATATTAAAAGAAAAAACACACTTTAATACCGTAAATATTTTAGGGCGTAACAATTTGATAACATTTGTGTGAAGAATAAGGGTGTCAAATTGGATTAACGAGCTGAGTTTAAGTCTAGCCTAAAATTACTCCCCCGCTCAGCTCCTCCAAACGACAAGCCAACTACCTTTCTCTCGTGAGATTTGAATTTTAATTTATTTTAATGAATTAATTTTGAAACGACTTTTGTCTTGTGTGTTAAATTTAGAAAAAAAGTATTCTCTTAAAAGACTTGGTGGTCAACTCCTGTACTCTCCTTTGATAAGGAGTGTATTATCTTATGTATTTTTTCTTCTACATCTAAGTAAAACATTTCTCCCTCTCCACTTCAATTCCATTGATTAAGACTTAATCAACTCCCTCTCCATCCTATGCTATAGAAATCCACAAGAGTTGAAGCCTCTTGATTTAGCCTCAAACTTACCAAAATATTAAACGAGTCAGAAATTCTAACCCATACCCAACCTACATTCATCCTGACTGAATTGAATCCGATCCACATAGCTCGTTTAATATATGCATAATAGTTTGGATCAAAATCACTTTAATTTTGAGTCAAGTTTGGGTCAACCTGAATCCAACTCAAATATTAAATGTGTTGGAATTTGTTTGCTCTAACATGACCTAAAAATTAATCCTATCAACTCAAATCCGACCAAAATAAAAATAATAAGGTAAGCTTGACCTAAATTTTTTAGTCAAGTTCGTGTCTAGTTGGTATGGTTGATAATTTTTTACTTCCCTAGTGAAGAAACTCTACCATCATAGGTTTTACAAACACACTTTCAATGCCTAACAATCATAATACCCATGACAACAAAGCCTCCTTTTGTAACACTCAACACTATGTGAACCAATCTTCCAATGGAGAACATCTACACCTTCTTTCTTTCTTTACTGATTGTTATAGCTCGTGTATTAAAGTTATCCTTAAAAGGAAAGTGCTTATAGAATAAATGAGTATTAGAACAAGAGCATTCATCTCTTATTGAGGCCACTCGACAAATAATGCTATTATAGCACATTAAAATTTGTTTCTCTCATGTTAAATTGCTCAACATAGCTATTAATTTAAGGATGTCCATATGGATTTCCTTTCTCGCCTTTTTTTTAATTCCTCTTTTCACCTTTAAAAATGACATTGATACTGTTTGTTCTACAATCATTGTATATTGAAATATTGACATCTATTCTGATGTTCTTTGGGAGAAAATATCATACCTAATTCATGATATATAGAGGTAGGAATCACCTTTCACCATATTGTTAGAATTCTTTATCGTTACTTATAATATGATTAGGCATCTGATTATTATGGCCTTCAACTTGCCCATTGAAACTCCTTATAAAATACGACTTTTAATCCTTATTAGCATATCAAACACTTAACAAATATTATGCAAATTCAATAGGTCTCTAACATGTTACTATGCCATGTTTCCTCTATCAACTTGAAAGGTCAGGTCACACTCTCTAAAGTAGGACTGTCTATACATTTATCAAATTAGCTTGGTTCATCATAAACCAAAGAATTAACAAAGACTCCTCCAACCTCTCTGAAATTCACTAAAATGAGGCAAACCCTTGAGAAAAATTCTTTTCAATTTTTTTTATAGAATTTCCAAATCATAGGTGTGGTTTCGAGCTACTATGAGAGATTTTTATGGAAGCTATGCCAACCTATGGTCTTCTACCTATTAGTGATGCAATATATATTTAGCTCTTAAGTCTTAAGACAATCTTACACATAATATGAACCCAAATAACTACCGATAAGATCATTAATGTCCATTACAACTTGTTTAAATATGTTTTGAGCAAACAAAAGAATATTAAGGTAAGAATTAATGTACATTCATTCATCTTAATAATTAAAAAAAATAAATAAACACCTAAGTAATCATGATTACCCTTCTGTCCCACCTTAAAAATAATGCAAGCCCGCATCGTACGAATATACATCCTTAAACACATTTCTTGCCAATATTCTCATAATCATCCAATATGATAAGAAACTCTTAGGTGGCCTAATCCACTAAATTTGAACTTTGGAAATCAAGAATAATGCTACCATCTCCCTAAGAGTTGCGAACTTACTAATAAATCATGCAAAAATACGTGAAGAAATTCATGAGTAATTTGAAGGGGTTACCTTGGCCTATTCATCCAAAATTAACCCAGACACAAACACCAATCCTAGTAAGGGGCAATACTCCCAAAAGCAAAAAGCAGGACAACCACCCATATGTTTGATAAATTTGAGACAATTATTTGAGGGGCACTGTAGTCTAACCATACCTTTATTCCCTTTTGAGGAGTTAGTGCTAAGTTAGTGTTCAAGAAATGTTATATCAAGGACTCTATTATATTTCATGATTCGACTTTCGAAGAGATCAAAACTTTACATTAAGACCAACTTATTATCAATGGTGGTATAAACCATTCATAGTAACTGTCATAGAATTCCGGTTGAAATAGAGAGCTATGCCAAAGTCTGATCATAGGCTTTGATAATCAATCAAGAAGAGTAAATTGAATTTGTAAAAGCTCCCTTTATTGACAACTCAATTTAATTTGTGTTAATCGAGTTCGAGTTGGCGTATAATGTCATATCTAGTGGACTTTAATCAATATTTTTATAGGAAAATTTACATAAATACCACTCAAGTCTACCCAGTGTTTGATATTTAGACGAATAACACCTCAGTGCTATAAATTTATGCATGAAAACACGTGTTTTAGTTTTAACAAGATAGCGATGATGGTATTTTTTGATGAGATTTGTGAGGTATGCATGGAAATATGAATGTTAAGGTTTTAGATATGTAAATAAATAAGAATCGTGTGGTCTGTATGTAAATGCCTTTATTATATAATGTAGCTTTTATTCATTGCCTCTTGATAAAGTTCTAACCTTGGTGGCTAAAGTTAGCTTGATCCATATTCTATTATCATATAAGCATCCTTTTTGAAAAGTGGAAGTTGGTTATATGCTGTTAAATGAAGAGAGAAAATGCATTTTTTGTATGTAAGAATCATGCCAACTTTGCATGGAGTCCGGCAAGTATATATGATGTTAATCCTGAAATAATCCACATTTCCTCAAGATAGCTCAAATTTAAGCTAGTTATTCAAACAAAGCAAAACTTCATGTTCAACCACCTACAACTAATTGATCGAGAAGTTAATAAACTCTTAGAGGAT
Source organism: Phalaenopsis hybrid cultivar (assembly GCA_002079205.1). Classification (NCBI taxonomy): domain Eukaryota; kingdom Viridiplantae; phylum Streptophyta; class Magnoliopsida; order Asparagales; family Orchidaceae; genus Phalaenopsis; species Phalaenopsis hybrid cultivar. Next base: position 29,529 of record JXCR01027775.1, read on the forward strand.
GAGTTCATCCCTTGGGTAGAGAGAGAGAGAGAGAGAGAGAGAGAGAGAGAGAGAGAGAGAGAGAGATAAGGCCAAGGCACTCCCAAATATGCCAATCATAAAAATCATTAAGAAGTTACAATACATGAACAAGCCGTGAAGAACCTTGTCATATTTCCTTGCTTGATTTGAAGATGTTTGGTTGGCCATTCATTAAAATGACAAGGTGTGCTGATAAATCCCATTAAAGGTATTATATTAATTATATCTGGTCATCTACCCACTGAGATCATCATTTTTCTAGTGCGAGAGGGGAATGTTGGCAACACTTTGCCTGCCATATTAATAAGATCTTATGTATTGTACTACACATTGCATTAGCTGACAAAGCACCCATGACCTTGATACTTTAATACAAATTATGCACATATTCTTAGGCCCACCCGATTAAAGTCTACACCTAGAGGCCTTCAAATGGCTAATCATGTAATTAGTTGGATTTGACAAGGCTGGGTTCACTAACATTAATACTTAAAAAAAAAAAAACGTTTTTTTTCTTTGCTTAGATTGTGATGGATCATGAATTTCCTAAATTTAAGCATATTTATAATATGGTTGAATTTAATGTCATATGTGCAATGAATATGTGATAAGAAATATATAAATGATTTAATAAGTTTAATATTATGCTTACTTTGTGTATCATGTTTATTTGATGTGCAACAAGTGTATGTCACATGTGCCCGTGAAATAATTATAATATGCCAAAAAAGGTAGTAAATAAATAATTTAATTTAGATCTAATACATGCATTATTTATTTTTAAAAAATTAAGCATGAAAAACATCATGACCACATGAAGTAGGAGTGTTAAAAGATAGATTTGACAATAAGACATTCATTTAGCTAGTATTTTCATTTTATGAACATTTAATTCTATTATGCAAAGCATTTTGGGCCATAAATAAATAGAGTTCCAAAATTATTTCTAAGTTACTTACTTTTTGATGAGCATTAAACATGGCTTGGGTTGTTCTTTTAGCTCAATGTAACTATTGCTTAATCTTAATTTCTCCTACATTTAAACTACTAATAATTTCTCTAAGCATTTTTATAATTTTTGTAGTGCTTATTTCAAACTAGAATATTTGTGCTAGTAGAGTATGATATTAAAAAAAATATATTTCATAAGAGACACCAAAATTTATACATCAAATTTTTTGAAATAGAACAATTGTAGAGCCTTACTTTGTTGAAATAATCCACTATCTGTAAGAGATTGTAAAAGTTACTTTTCACACAATTAAAGAAGGTAAGAATATTAAGTTAAGAGAAGTTATTTGGCCTTATGATTGTGTTAAAATTTGTAGAAAAAAATGGTGGGTGATGACTGTAGTTGGTAATAATGATTGAGTGATGAACATCAGACGATGATGTTTAGGAGATAATAGCCAAAAGATGATGATTAAGAAGGTGAAGATGATTAAAAGACGATGATTATGCGATAGTGATTAAGAGAGTACGATTGATGATATTTATATGGAGATTGTAGCTTAAAGAATGTTTGCTGATAATAGCAATAGAGAGACAACGATTATACAATGACGGAAAAGAGAAGATGATTGGGTGATAATGGTTGAGAGATGTTGATCAAGCGGTGATAGTTAGAAAGCAAGAGTTAGGTGATAATGGCCAGAAAATGACAATTGAGAGATGATGATTGGGTAACGGTGATTGAGAGATGATGACTATTAAGAAACGATAATTAGATGACAATAATTAGATTATGATAGTATTCATCAGCGTCTATTTTGTATAAATCTCCAAGCTACTCAATTTTTTTTTGTCCAAGTCCCTTTAATTAATATGAAGATTTGGAATCTATTTTTAATTTTTATAATTTTTAAGAATAATATTTTAGTAAATTTTACCGAAGTCTAAAAATATTATATTGGATGGCTCATGTTGATTTCTCCAATCATAATTCATTTATACAACATTTAAATGCCTTAATGACATCACAATCAAGTGATTTTGAGTTTATTGGATTCTCTTAATCAAGATGCTCATTTCAATGTAAGCATGCGTTATCACGAGATCAATTGATCCCTCCATTCATATCTTAAACTTTTAAGTCACACTTTAAGTGCTGGATTTGGGCTCACTTTGATTCAGATCAAACCACTATTATGGTTATTAGATTTGTCTTATTATGATGTTTAGTTCAATTAAAAGTTTATTAAAATCAAGGTTCAGATGATCCAAAAATTGCTTTTAAAAGTTTTTAGCTATAATTCATATAAGTACTTATTGTATGAATCTTTTGATGTATCATTTCTCTATTTTAGATGTTATATTCTTTGAGTCTAAAAATAATACAATGCAAGAAAATATAAGTTATGCACATATAATTGTAGGTCATATTATGATAAATATTTTAATTTTTACTATAAATGGTGTATTAGATCACATCGTAATAACTGTTTTTATTTATTTGGAGATTGAGATTANCTAATTTTTACTATAAATGGTGTATTAGATCACATCGTAATAACTGTTTTTATTTATTTGGAGATTGAGATTACAATAACTTTATACCAAATAAACCAAATATCATTGTAATATGTTTCTCACTATATATATATAATTAGTAGCCGGACTTCTTAACGAGGCCAGGCCTAAAAATTCGGGCATTATTGAGGCCCGTTGTTGAATGTTGGAGTCATAAATGGCCCAAACAACTTCTCTCTATGTCTCGCTCTCTCATTAACACTATATATATATNCATTAGCGTCAATTATTGTATAAATCTCCAAGCTACTATTTTTTTTTGTCTAAGTCCCTTTAATTAATATGAAGATTGGAAATCTATTTTTAATTTTTATAATTTTTAAGAATAATATTTTAGTAAATTTGGCTGAAGTCTAAAAATGTTATATTGGATGGCTGATGTTGATTTCTCCAATCATAATTCATTCATACAACAAATAAATGTCTTAATGATATCACAATCAAGTAATTTTGAGTTTATTGGATTCTCTTAATCAAGATGCTCATTTTNTATTATTGTATAAATCTCCAAGCTACTCAATTTTTTTTTTTGTCTAAGTCTCTTTAATTAATATGAAGATTGGAAATCTATTTTTAATTTTTATAATTTTTAAGAATAATATTTTAGTAAATTTGGCTGAAGTCTAAAAATATTATATTGGATGGCTCATGTTGATTTCTCCAATCATAATTCATTCATACAACAAGTAAATGTCTTAATGATATCACAATCAAGTAATTTTGAGTTTATTGGATTCTCTTAATCAAGATGTTCATTTTAATGTAAGCACGCATGATCACGAGATCAATTGATCCCTCCATTCATATCTTAAAATTTTAAGTCACACTTTAATTGCTTGATTTGGGCTCACTTGGATTCAGACCGAACCACTATTAGCGTTATTAGATTTGTCTTATTATGATGTTTAGTTCAACTAAAAGTTTATTAAAATTCAAGCTTCAGATGATCCAAAAATTGCTTTTAAAAGTTTTTAGCTAAAATTCATATAAATACTTACTAATTGTATGAATCTTTTGATGTATCATTTCTCTAATTTAGATGTTATATTCTTTGAGTCTAAAAATAATACAATGCAAGAAAAATATAAGTTATGCACATATAATTGNCTTATTGGATTTTAATTAATTTTATTGAGAAAAAAACTTAAAAGTTATAGTTTCTGTTTTAAATAAAAATTTTCTGAAATTGAATTTATGTTTTGCCATTAAAAATATATTGATTTGGACGGCTCAAAGCACAAATTTAATAATTAGATTTTTTATTTTTTTTCCCTTTTTTATTGCTTCTCTTTTAATATTTAGGAAACTCAAAACTCTACGAGATTTTATTTTTTATTGAAGAGATAATATAACGGCACTGACAACAACGCCAAGCAACGTTATATTATTATTTTCAATAATATTTTTTTACTGCAATTTCAGTGAAATTTATGATATTTTAAAAAATTAAATTTCATAAATTAAAATATATAATAAATTAATAATAATAATATATTAATATACTATATTAGAATTATACGAATATAGATATAATATATTTATATAATATAAGTTATATAATTAATATAATATATTATTTATATTTATTAATATTAGGGATGTCAAATTGACTCGTTGTTCGCGAACAGTTCGTGTTCTGCTTGTTTGTTAAAAAACGAACACAAACAGTGACTTCACGAACAATTTCGAACACGAGTTTATTTCAAACAAACTAAATTTCAAACTAACCGTTTCGTTTACATCCCTAATTACCGCAACATTAAGTAATAAGAATAATAATAATAATAATAAAATCATACCGCATTGCTAGATATTGTGAAAAAAATATATCAAAAAATTGTAAAAGCTTAAAATAAGAAAATGAATGCCTAAATTTAAAATATATTAAAACATAAATAATTAAATGACTTTATATATTATTATAATAACTTTGGGGCATTTTCCGCTTTATTCTTATTTACCCCAAATTTACATTTTATTTTAGGGGAGTTTACATAAATACCTGTCAATTCTTATGTATTTATGCATCTATCACATAAAATTTATTTTTTATATTCATATCACCCCAATCATTCATATCATAGGAAAATATTATTATTTTAACTTTTAAAAGTAAATTTTTTTTAGGAAAGAGATAATAATAAATCATTTATTGTAAAATACAAAATATTTTTTTTTCAAATTTTTATTACTTTAAGGATAAAGACTTCAAATATAGTGTATTTTAAGTATATTTAGTATTAACATTCTTTTTAAGGAACCAGCTCAAGAGCTAGCGATTCAAGTACTTGCTAGCTCATAGAGCTCAATGCACGCCACTAATTGAGCCGAGCTCGAGCTAGCTCATGAGTTTGTTTGACTCACTTACACAACTAGCTAGGTGTTTCGGCTTAAGAAGACTACTCTCTCTCTCTCTCTATTGGATAGATACTCCTTGAGCTAGCATCTATCCTCCAGAATAGATTCTCCATTTTGGAGTTTATTTTACTTTATTTTTTTCATTTTCATATGTTCATAAGTTTTATATTTTTATATAAGAATTATCTTTTCTGATTTTTTTTTTTACTTTTTAATTGAATATATTGACCATACATTTTTTAAAATAATAAAAAACCTTTTTTTCATGATTGATGTATTTTATATGTCCTCCGAATTCACGTTGCCATAAATGCGCCGCACCAAACACGTTGATTCCATCGGTATCACTAGCTTTGATAGGTCCATTCAAAACAAAATTTTTAGCGTGCATCTATATATATATATATATATATATATATATATATATATATATATATATATCCGACAAATAATAAAAATATGTATTTTTATATTTNCACCAATACCTTATGGTTTTGGAAAGCCCTATGAGAAAAAAAGACAATTCATGAAATGTGGGGCCAAGCTGAATATTTTTTATTGATATTAGACTGTGTAGGAGCAACAATTAAATTCTAGAGTTCGAAGACATATATATGTATATATGTATATGTATATTATATGTATATAATTATAATTATTTTGATATATATTATGTGTACATTAATGTTTCAATAAGGCAACTAAATATTTATATTTAGAATCTTTGCTGGCATGAATCAATATATTTTGACTAGTTGAATGAAATTGTTGCTAGAGAAATGGTGATATTGGGCGTATGATGCTTGTGCGGAGGGAGAGAAGGTTACATATCTGTGATACATGTTCAGCCGGCAGTTGAGAATGGATGCGTGTGTGCTAAACGAAGTGGACGTTGTGAGTACATAATAAGTGGTGGGTAGTTGAGTATCTTCTCATATAGTATCTTGCTCTTATCACATCACCCCTCAAGTTGAGGATCTAATGGTTGGATGGTCAACTTGTCATGTAATTGTTGAAGAGAGTGGTTGATAGAGGGTTGTTGAGTATGTCTGTCGAATGGTCTTGAGTGTTGATGTGTATTACAATGATTTCTTTTGAGATATGAGGTGATGATCTATTTCAATGTGTTTTTAATTGATATAAAAATAATAAAAAAACATGATTGGTTAGTTGGAGTCATTGTTGTTGTGTTGTTGTAATGTAATGAAGTAGGAAGGGATGTGGATTTTTTGAGTTCTTTAAAGAGGTGAGGTGGCTAAACTATATTAGTGCTAGTGGTGGAGAGAGTTTGGTATTCAGTTTTTGTGGATGACTACGCAATAATGGGTTGTTTCTTCAAACTCCAAGGTAAATGAGTAGGGCAAAAGAATGTCCAATGTTCAGTAGTGATTTTTTATTTGATTGCATTAGTGCCTAGTTGAAGTCTAGACAAGAGTGGAGAGTGGGATCACCTTTGCATTGAGAAAACTAAGCCTCCAATATAACTAAGCAATAGTATTAGAAGTTGGTGAAGAAATGAGTTATTTATGAATTTGATTAGCTGCGGAGGAATTGTATGATATGGTGATTGTTAAATGTTGCTTCGAATTAATTAGTTGATGGTTTGGTGGTAGGATCTTCAATAAAGTTGTGTGCTAGTGAATTCGTTGTGGCAGAGAGATATTTTAATGTCTTATTATTGTATTATGATTCAATATACGAATGGGGTCGGTAAAAATAAAATGATAGAAAAGACAACATGATTTTTTATGTGAAAAATTCAAAAGTAAAAAAAAAATAAAAAAAAAAAAAAACCAAAGGGCCTGACCTAATTGAAATAATTCAACTATATTGATTTAGGTTAAAAAATTTTATCGGCCCTTGAATGATCGGAATCATGCAATGCTACGCAAGTGGCACGACAATTTTGCAAGGGAAATTGCACAAAATGTTGGGGAAGTGGAGACAACCCAATTGTTATGAAGGAGAGCTGACGGGAGAAGTCATGTGCCAAAAAATATGTTGTTAGTTTCTTCGATGGAAATGACCAAAACATATGTTGTTTGTGTCTTCGATGGAAGTAGTGATTTTGGTCCAACGATGATGACAGCTCGATGGAAATGACCAAATTGGTGATCCTACGGTAGTGGTGGCTTGATGTTGGTTGTCGGCTAGTGGTAGTCTAAGGGTGACGACGACTGTACAGAAGTCATTAGGGCCCAACTGCAGTCTGACAATGGTCTTGGTAGGTTGGCGATGGTTGGAAAGCGAAGACGTTAGTTTTTGTGGGGGTGGTTGCGGCTCAATGGCATCTGTAGAGCAGCGGCCATCCGCTATCAGCGACGACTCGATAGTAGAGGTCAGGTAGTTGCGTCGATGGTCTGAAGGTGATCGAGTCTGATGATGGCGATAACTTGACAACATTGGTCGGGCAGCGGTAGTCTGGTGACGGTGGTCACAATGTTCCAACGTTGGTCGGATGGCGATAGTCTGGTGACAACAGCGACTACTACAGTGGCAATGGTAAGGCAGTGGCGCCGTCAGTGGCAGTGACGGGTAGCGGCGACGATGCTCCGACGGTAGCATCTGTTAGTCAACGACAGTTGAACTATGGTGCAGGAGCATGAAGGGAACAGGGGTCTATTAATAGATTTTGTGAGTGATATCCTCTATAAATTATGCATGAATCTAGATCACTCCATCAGATGACCCATAACGATGTCTTTTATTAGATGATATTTTATGAGTATTTGAATTCATTAGTGAGGTCAAAATCGACTGATCTTATGCTTATTGGATTCGACTTCTATAATCTTATTAGATTTGGAATTCATATTACTATTCAATCACATATTCAAAGCCTCCAATTATGCTTAAACAAATTGATATGGGCTTGATCACACTCGAATTGAATTAATTTTAACTTCATTGGGCTCGTCTTATTGAGACAATCAGTTTGATTATTATATTTGATGAATTCAGAGCTCGGATGATATTGAATTTATATTTGAAATTATTTTTTTCACAAGAAGCTCCGATTCCCATTTGTTGGTCAATTTTCTAGGCCATAAGCTGTGCCTTGAACTATTTCATGGGGTGAACAAGATTAAGTTTCTGTTGGGTCTATATTCCATTTTGCTGTAGAGCTTTCTAAGATTCAGATTTAGGCATTAACTACACTGAGTGAAATTTAAGGTGATGAAGGGCCGTTTGGTTTGCTAACTATGAAATGCAATGTAAGAGATTTGTAGAGTATTGTGATTAAAATGTATTTGAAATACTTTCAATTTGTTTAATTAACTGCAAAATGAATATATGATTTTATATTTTTTAGATCGAGTTGATTTAGATTGAAAATAATGTATTTAAAAATATATTTTTTGTTTGGCTTGTCAGTAGTGGGCTAATAGGCATCCTCGACAGCTGAGGTGGCAACGGTTGGTGGCGTGCGGCCGGTGGTGGCGAACTTCAAATGTTACAATGACATGCAGTGGCTTCGGCAGGCGGGAGGTCGACCACGACAGATAGCAAGTGGAAGCAACTACGTAGGAGATGAACAGCCAGCGGAGGCGGTGACAAACAACCTATGGGTGATGGCAAAGATGGGTGGCCGGTGACAACAATGATGGACGACCGGCGGCGATGGTGGTGGCAAGGGACTAATGATGTAATTCAAACGGTCAAATTTGTTGATTCTAAATTCAGCATAATTAACTACGATGTAAATTTCAAATTAATTCAAAATTTATTTTGAATTTGTAAATTTTCACACTAAATGCAAAATTATCTTAAATTCCTGCACACAGTACACCACTAAATAACTCTAGCCAAACAGCCACGAAATCAAAAGTAAGCAATAGGAACAAAAATATGTATATAAATGCTATAAAATTACAAAGGTCGAATCAAAAAATGATCATATTATCTGATCGCATTTAGTGATGATAACATAGAAAAATGTTTTTTTTTTTATTTTTATTTTTTGGGAAAAGTAAGTGGCCCGAAGTTGTCCCTTTAAAATTCTTTAGTTTGTTTTCAAGTAATTTACTGCGGATTCGAGAAAAAAAATATATTTCATTTTTATTAGTCGGTTGATGATAAAACATACGATAAGTCTTAAGGGTTTCTCCGTCCGCGCACAACACCACACAAAAAAGGTGAAAAGAACGTTGAACAAGCTATCATTTTCAAAATTACATGTATCCCAAAAAGACATGTCAATCAAAAATAGTATACCAAAAATAACTTGTAAGTAAAGTGCAAAATAGAACTATGCAGTCTGTAAGTCCAATTATCTTGAAACTGCACGATCTTCCAATTTGAGAGCAAAATTGTGACAAAGTAACAGTCTTGGAGGAGAAGCAAAATAGTAATATGTCGGCGTCTAAGAATCTGTAGTTCATAGCTGTTAGTAGAATAAATGACAGTGAAGGGATAAGATATTAAACGAGAAGTCTTTATAAGCCAATGATAATATAAGTTGCTGAGAGAGAGGGCCCGAGAAGTGGTAAGGAAATCAGGCTCCTGATGTAAACCCTTAACGGTTGACAAAAGCACTAAAGGCCCCCTCATGGCCTCAAATACCATCAGCCCTCGCCAAATAAAATTCAAGAGAAAAAAATCGTGAGCTGCACAAGCTTAACCCACCCACACAAACTCACTCTGGCCAGCTTCAAATATAACCAACAAAAGTATCCCATAAGGTATTAAATGCAGTAAAACTCATCCAAGTAGTCCAACAAGGAAAGTATTCAAAACAGCCTACATTTCTCCCAATGTGAATAAGAAGAATAAAGGCATATAAAACCCAAAGTAGGAGATTCATAATAACAGGAAACACACAGCCTAAACCTCCAACAACCATTGCAAAATAAATTACCATTCATCCTCCCCATATAGAAAAGGAAGGCATCATCAAACCATCAAGTATTTCTTAAATAAGCATTAGGAGCTATGAGGCTCTAAACCAGGAAAGTATGCAAAAAACAAGAGCCATGGGCCTCCAAAAATATTGCCACCAAAAAAGGGAACCATGGGCCTCCCAATAAAACCTCTCCTCTTACATCCAAACAAAAATATATAAGTGTTTGATGCACACCACCCAACAAAAAGGAAAGATACGAATGAGAATGACATAAAACAAGCCATCAAAACCCCGCAGTACAGCAGCCTCAAGCACGTTAATAGGGGACATCAATAATATCACCATGAATCAAATTGGAGAGGG